>CAJNIZ010025258.1:56862-71334 GCA_905231905.1 Symbiodinium pilosum
AGCACGCGAAAAGTGGTTCCGCTCCTACCTCTAATATAAAAGCGCACCCGCCGCGCGCTCACACTGATACACACCCTAAGCCCGAAACCCCAAACCCTAAACTCTAAACCCTAAACCACAAACCCTGAAACTCAGTATATGGCCGAGGATGCGAGTGGTTTAGGGTCTGGGGTTTAGGGTTTAGGGTCTAGGGTTTAGGATTTAGGGTTTCCATGTTCCACTTTTCTATCAGATGAAGCAAGCAGTAGTATGGGGGGTAAGCCCTAAACCTTAAACCCTAATCAAACGCATGGGAAGATGGGTGTTTGAAGAGGCTGAAACTTTTTGATGGGACTTTACCCACTCTGAGGGTTACCTATTTACAGCCATTTATCATAGGGGTCGCCCATACGATGCTACAGGGAAATAGCTGGGGCAGAGTGTCGCACAATATCTCCAGTGCAACCTTTCAATCATGATCAAGGGGTTAGGGTGGACCCCTTAGGGGAATATTTGAATAATATGGGTGTTTAATTGGGGGAAGAGAGCAGGGTATACTGCAATATGATAATCCCAGGTCTCCTACCGTACGCTCCCCATGCGTTACTAATTGTTGAGACAACTTCCATACGAGCATAGACATGTTTTTGCAGGGCTTAAACGTTATACCTTGCGGCCTAAACCTTAACCTAAGCTCTAAACCCTGTGTCAAGGCTCCTAGCATCATTGTGGGCTTTCTGGGAGAAGGCTTGCGCTTTGGGAGCTAAGGTTTGGGATCCCATTACGGAGGTCCAAGGGCCCTAGGGTAAACTCCAAGCCCTCAGTCTAAACTCTGAACCCTCAACTCTAAATTTCTAAACCCCAGACCCTAAACCCTAAACCCCTAAGCACTGAATATCCTCAAGCCTCATGTCGTCCCACAGCTCTGCAGCAAGGCCAAGATTCCCCTGGAGCTTCTCCAGGAGGCTGTTGGATACCCTAAATCCTAAACCCTAAATCCTTAACCCTAAATCCTAAACCCTGAACCCTAAACCCTAAATCCTTAAACTCTAAACCCTAAATCCTAAATCGTAGATCCTAAACCCTAAACCCTAAGTGCTAAACCATATCAAGGTTTTGTGTTTGGGTGCTTTTTTGTTTGGGGCTGGGCTTTGGGCCTTTAGGGCCGAGGGTTCCGGGTGCTTAAGGTGTACGATTCGGTTGCGGGCTTGGGGCCTAGAGTTGAGGGTCGTTACGGGCTTGGGGTTTAGGGTTTAGGGTTGGCTTCTGATGGGGATTTGTATGATTATGAGCGCAACACCTCGTAAATATGGGACCCGTGCGATTGGGTTGTGTAACCAGGGCCCCACCCGTACGAGCCAAGTTATTTCAATTTCAGTTTTGGGCTAAGCCTACGGGCTGGATCTAAGGGATTTAGACCAAGAATTGTTGATTTCATGTGAGCTTCACTGTTCGTAGTTGTGGAGATCGCCTAAATCATATCTTTAAGAGTCCCTACGCGCTAAAAAGTAACCGTGGATGTCAGATCAGGATTTTTGGTTTAGGGCCTCGGAATTCCTGTGGAGTGTAGGATGCTGTGGTGAGTACAGCCTGGGCGAACCTGACAATCTTGCCGGTGCTTCGTGGAGAGCCCAAAGCCCAAAAACTCTAAAGCTGCCATCTGAAAACCAAGTGTGGAATGAATCTCCACCGATATTATTCCCTCATAGTTGTTAGGTGGGGGTCGTCCAAAAACGCCTATCCAAAAAAAGTACACGGAAATTCATGCGCTATTAAAAGGCGAAGAGAAAGCGCAAAAAGGTGCGCCAAAGGTGCGCAAAAGTGTCGGCGACGGTTCAGCCATAGACCGACGTATCCTTTGCTATGTACTGTAGAGTCTTAGAGATTTACTTCTAGCGTGGTCGCATATTCCTTGTACAAGTATAGTCTAGGGTACCTGAAATAGACGTCAGGATGATCTATGTTGTTAGGTCGTTATGTTACATTTTACACCAACAAGCCTTACCCTAAGGGTCCAAGTACCAAACAATCATATACTTATCCAAAACCTGTACTATAAGTACTATCACCAAAAACCCCCAAGTACCAAATTATTGGGTACATGGACCCTTAGGGTTATGTAAACCCAGGCTCCTTTTCAGGGACAGTTTCAGGTGGGTAGTTACCAGGTGGGTACCCCCATATAAGGCTCGTATAAGGGTAATGGGCCTATATGAGGTTTATATAGGCCTCTTATAAGGGTAACTACCCACCTGGAACTGTCCTTGACCTTGTTTTTTTTCCATGTCCTTTTGCTTCTCCATGAATTATGAGCGGAAAAGATTGCTTTGCCCACATGGTTGCTGAAACATGGGCATGGTTTGTTGGTTGCCGTAATGGTCCATAGTTGGCCTTTGATTTTGGGCAAGCATATGATTCATCAGCCCCGTAATTGATATTTTAAACCCCCAACACCCCCCCTCTAAGATAGACTATTCCCTAACCCTAAACCTCACAAGGCCAAAATAATAGTATACCACAATGGGAACATTTGATATTAGCGCGGGTGAGGGGGGGGGGTTGTGATATTAGGGGGACGGGATTATCAACTGCTTGGACCCTTGGGGTTGGGGGAATCAGTGGGTTTCGGGTTTAGGAGTTTAGGAATTTTGGATTTGGGGTTTAGGGTTTCGGGTTTAAGTATTGTGGTGTGGGCTTTATGGTGGCTGCAAAAGCTCAGGAAAGGCTATCCGAAAAAGCCAGAACAAAACCCCACATTTTCATAGCATAATATTCCCAGAGACCCTATTCTGGTTAGACAGGCCTCTGCATTACCATCCGACAGCAGGCCGAACAGAAGCCGACGACCACCACCTCAACTCGCGCTCGGGTGTTTCGCGAGCGCGTCTGCCGGCATCTTACTCATCAGCCCTTGTCCCAAAGGGTCCTAAGTACTGATATGGGGAATACTTACCCAAACCATAAGGGAAATTATTACTACAGAAACCATACTTTGTACCATATAGGTACTTTGGACCCTTTGGGTGTTAAGGTCATAGAATCTCAGTGTTCGTAACTTGCAGATCAGGGCAGTCTCCCTTTGTGCTTTACTCATGTCTTATCTTCTTCGCTCAGGTGCCCAGGGTAACTTTTTTGTAGAGGTGATGAATGCCACTGAGTTCTGGGGGTTCTTGAAATTGCGGGCCCTTTGAAAGGCCACACCGCGCAAAACCCCAAACCCCCTAAACCCTGAACCCCATACCCTAAACCCTAAACCCCAAACCCTAAACACTAAACCCCAAACCCTAAACCGTAAACCCCAAACCCTAAGCCTAATCCCTGGTTGTTGCACGTACCTGTCCCCAGCATGGTACCAAAAGATAATTGTTGTTTTGGACCTTCGTTTTTAAGGTTTCGGGTCTGGGGTTTAGGGTTTAGGTTTTGGCGTTTAGGGTTGAGGCTTCAGGGCTTTTCTGAAGTGTATTCCATAGCAGAACACCCCCTGTAACAGTGGTATTCCAGGACTACAAGAGGAGGACCGTAATATAATCACCGTTCTCCCTTAAAGTTGCTATTATTGGGTCCGGGTCCACCTAATGTATTCCCTATGTGCTTTCCCTATAGCCCTTTGAGAGAGAAGACCTCCCAAATAACCCCTGCGCAGCTGGTCATCCGAGGTTTTCCTTTATGAACCTCAGCAAATTGGGCTGTAACAGCTTGTGCAAACCCAAGCTGTGGGCTTAAAGCCGCGCTTCACATCTTGGGCTTAGGGTCTATAGGGCCTCGGCCGGTGATCGTTGTGCAAATGCTCGCCCTGAACTGCGCAACAACTCCTTTTGGGGATTGTCCTAAATTACTGTAAATACGGGGTCCTATATTTGGGTTCCTATTATAATACGGGGCCCTATATACATTTCCCCCATTTTGGGAACAGTAATTTAGGGAAACTTCCTTTTTGGGTCGGGGTTTGGCGAGGCCTAGGTCTGCCATGACCGATCAAGGTGACTGGGGATGCAGCACCTTATTCTTGCGGATCAGGAACAATGTTTGCCCACCTGGACCCCCAAAGTACGTAGAATAATGGCCTTTTGGGCTATATTTAGGGGTTTTGGGCCATTCTTTTACCTACTTTGGGGGTTTAGGCAGTTGCTTCAAGACCGGCCAGACGTCGTGCATGGGAGCCTGGAAGACTTGAAGCCCAAGCTAGCTTGGCAAAACCCTGCCGGCGAGCTGGCGGCACGGCGGCACTTGCCGCATGGCCGGATGCTTCCCGCAGAGGGTTTAGGGTTTAGGGTATGAGGTTTAAGATTTGAGGTATAGGGTTTAGGGTATAGGGTTTAGGGTATGGGGTTTAGGGTTTCGGGTTTAGGCCCTAACCCTACACTCTGAACCCTGGTTGTTTTACATTTCTAGCAGATCACAAAGCTTAAAGCCAACACAAGGGGTCAGGGTTTAGGGTTTAGGACGTGTGTAGACTGTAACAAGGTCGTTGGGTCCTCAAAGCTCTTGCATTGTAGAATCTTGAAGGCATAGAAAAATGACACCTTTCTAGTCCTCATGAACGATAAAATCTCTGACATACACCAAAAACCTTAAAGCCTGAACACTAGCCCCTCAACCCTAAGCCTTACACCCTAGTTCCTGAACCCTAACCCGCTAACCCTAATCCCTGAACCCTAATCCTTAAACCCTAATAACTGAATCCGAATCTCGAAACCCTAATCCGGGAACACTCATCCTTCAAGCAGGAACTTTGATCACTAAACCCTAATCCCTGAACCCTAACCCCTAAACCCTAATCCCGCAGCCCTAACCTCTAAACGCTAGACCCGGGAAGGGGTCTGATAAAAATCCTAAACCCTAAACAGCGTTCACCAAAGCCTTGTGTTCGTTATTCATGGGTTAAGGTTTAGGGTGCCCCACGCTTTATAGAGTCCCCATTCCAATTATTGAGGCCCTTACATTCGATTCTCTCAGAAGTTTCCATTTCTTTTGATTCAGGGAAGACAATCAGAGATTGACTGCTTACTGGTTTCCAGTAGGGAACAAGAAAATATGTTCGCCATATGATCCCTATATGAAGATGTCCCTTCGTCTCTACTAAGAACCAGGAAGAAACCCTAAACCCTAAATCCTATAACGCTAAAGCGCCGGCTCTTGAAGTTCTAGTCGTGAAAAGCCCTGGAACCGTATACTTAAACCCTTAACCCCGTGAACCAGAAACCCGAAACCTTAAACCTTAAAGCCCTAAGTCCTAAGCCCTGAGTCTTAACACTACCTGCACCCCAAAAGTATGTGAAATAATGGCCTTTTGGGCCGTTTTTAGGGGTTGGGGGCTATTATTGTACCTACTTTTGGGGTCCAGGTAGACCCTAACCCCTAAACCCCTAAACCCCTAAGGCCTAGACCCTGAGTCCTTTAGAGTTTAGGGTTTAGGGCTCGAGCACAAGGTCGCGTGAACCACGCCTTGACTTCCGTGGGGCAAAGTCTGGTTTGTTCCGTCGGCGGCCTTATTCCAAAGCAATACAGAATTAGGGTCTAGGGTGTTTAGGTTTTAGGGTTTAGGGTTTAGGGATTAGGGTTTAGGGTTTAGGTGCTTAGGTTTTAGGGTTTAGGTGTTTAGGAGTTTAGGAGTTTAGGATTTAGGGATCAGGGTGTGTGGTTCAGGGCGTTTAGGGATGAGGGCTAAGGCTTTGGGATTCAAGCAATTTGGGATGAGGGCGCAGGTTTTAGGGTTTGGGGTTTAGGAGTTCAGGTTTAGATTTAGCGTGTAGGGGCCTGAATAAGTAGCGGTAATGGAGAATCGAATGGACAAGAAAATGGAAAGTGGGACGGAAGCTGGGTATGTAAGCATGGCATGGGGTGCCTTAAATAGACCTCAACACGATAATTTATGTACAATTCCCCTTAAGTAGATAGAATATGGCTTTGGGTATACAGGGGGACTATGTATTTCTAGGCCGTCACAGAAGTTGATGGAGATGCTAGTGTTCGGTAAGCTGCCTACATGGGTCTATTGCATTTACAGTGTAGAGTAAAACATCAAATACCTATAAGTAGTCTCATTGGTTGAATGTCTACATTTTTCAACAATGAGACATAAAGTGCGTTATCGTTAGGTTCTCATCATCTAACATGCGCTCAGTCCCCACTAAGGGGCAAACTCTCACATACTTTGGTAGCCCCACTGCAACTTACGCCGCACCTTACTACCAAGGTCATGCACATGCACTGAGGACTTTGGAAGACCTTACGAGAAACCTCATCTAAGTTTAACGCTTTCGCAGCTACTCGCCCAGTCAGGAGCTTCATGCGCTCCACCCAGAACCCAAAGCGTCCAGGTTTACAGTATAAATTCAGGGTGCAATCGAAAAGGGGCTCCCATGTAATTATTTTCAGGCCCAAGTATATACTACACAGCTACAGGCGACCCTTAGCTGGCCCAAGCGGAAACCTAAGACCGGCTGACCCACATGAATTTCCCGGTTAAGAAGGAAAGCTCAGTTAGGGCGACAATGGAAGCAGCAGATGGCCAAGCAGAAGCCGCGGCAGAATTGCAAATAATGTTGATTCGCCAATGATGCAAGACCTTGCCTGCTCAAGGTGTATGATTCCAACGCAGTTGATGTTCAATCTGCAAGGCTGACGCTGGAGACCTCATGGGTCATCATCAGTAACCCAAAGTGACTGCTTCGTTCTGTGTTGTTTGGCCCGAAAGCTACCTCCACGCCAGGAACCCCGCACAAGGGGCCCATTAGGACTACTGCTGGCATCAATGCTGACAGTCTATGTATGGGGCTCCGTGTTACTGTGGGGGAGGGCAAGAAGAGACCAACGACTCAGAATCCCAATTGATTTTAAAGGATTGGGAGTTCAGCGCTTTGCTCTTGTGCTCTTGCTCAATATCCGAAGTCCTGGGTCGTAAACCTATGCAGGAAATCCTCAAAATTAGGATCCCCGTATCCCTCCCCCCATTTATGTCAGAACATTTAGCACGGACTGCCGTAGACGCTAAACCCGACCAAAAGGAAGAACCCCTTGAGACTGATTAGGCACTCAACACCCAAGCACCAACCCTAAGCCCTAAACTTAACACTAACCCAAGACCTAAACCTCAATTCGAAACCCAAACCCTACAGCTTCAACCCCTAAACCATATGTGTCCCTGCATATCCTTGCACAAACATTTGAGAGGAGTACAGCCCCAACCCCAAAGCCAAAACCGCTTTGACCTTGGTAAACCCTAATATAACCCCATTATAGTGGCTTCCATTTTCTTTTCCATTATCCCTATATGACCTTATAATCCCAATATAAACCGTAAACCCTAACTACACCAACTATTAGCTTCCATTTCCTTTTCCATTCTCCCTACATAAACCTAGGATCCCAATATAAACCGTAAACCCTAACTAGTAGCTTCCATTTTCTTTTCCATCATCCTTATATTACCCTATATGACCCCATATATATTGCTCTAAACCCTAAATCCTATATTATACCCCTATTATAGTAGCTGGCATTTTCTTTTTCATTATCCCAATATGAGCTTATATAATACAAAAAACCCTTATACATATATATATATACATATCCCAATATTACCTTACATCATTCTACTAAACCCCAAACCCGAAACCCCAAACCCTAAACCCTAAACCCCTTAAACCCCCTAAACCCTGAACCCTAAACCCAAAACCCGAAACCCTATAGTATACCCCTACCACCAAGGCGGGAACCACCACGGCTTCAGCCATCTTCCTCCTGTGCTGCACGCTGCAGTTCTTCGTGAAGCCAGCGTCTCAGGGGTTGCCTATAGGCTTTAGGGTTTAGGTCCTAGGGTGTTGGGGTGGGGTTATTGCTGGATAGCGCTTCAGTTTTCTGAAGCCCCAGATGAAATATGACGGTGTAAGTGTTCATCATATCCCAATGAGGCATAATGCAGTTGAGATGTAGGCAGAAACACTACACTCCAAACCAAACCCAAAATCCCAAATGCAATAAACCCTAAAACCTAAACGCTACACCCTAAATAGCTTCCACTTCATTTTCCATTATTCCAATATAACCTCAATATAACCCTACTATTACCTCAATGGGTTACCCCCCCAATGCTGAACACTAAGCCCTGAACCCTAAACCTTAAACCCTATACCCAATACCCTAAACCCGAAGTCCTGAACCCTATACCCTAAACGCTAAACCCTAAACCCTAAACCCTAGACCCCAAACCGTTGGTCTGGGCTCAGAGAACCAGGAGTGGGGGGTGAGGGTCGAGAATATGGGCCACAAATTAGGAGGATCCCCCACCCTGTAATAGTGGTATAATAGGAATATAAGAGGACCCTAATATAGTTACTACTATCCCTTATAGTCACTATTACAGGGTGGGGGTCCTCCTAAGCCATATTCTAAACTCCTTAAAGGCGGGGCTTATATAGGGGATAATATAGGGTTTAGGGTTCAGGGTTTAGGATTGAGGGTCTAAACTCCTTAATGTATCCTTCTCTATTGAGGGTTTAGGGTTTAGGGCCTAAACTCCTTTATATATCCTTATTTATTTTAGGGTTTAGGGTCTAAACTCCTGAAAGGGGGTTTATATAGGGAAGTACTAAAGGGGCTATTAAGGGGAATCTAGGAGTTTAGACTATAGCTCATATCAGCTTCAACGTCTTCAGGACAAGACGTTCTCCAGTATAGACCATGCATGGGGTTTTGGATTTCTCAAAATTGTGCAGGTCCCTAGACTGAGGAGAATATATAGGGGGTCCCTAAACAGCGGGAAACTACTATATGAAGGAAGTTGGAAAGCATACTGACAGCCGTGTCTTCAACATCGGTTCAACCTGCAAAGGACCAAAGCATTTAGGGCTTGGGTTTCGACATGGAGGGGCCTTTTGGTTACAAGTTGGTTTGTAAGCGATATATCATTGATACGGAAAGTTGAAGGTTTCATACATGCTAGTTAGGGCAGTTACAACTACAAATTTGCAACGGGGTTCCACGCTGTGTGTTCCGCTTCGTTTCGGAAGCACATGTGGAGATTGTTCGTCCGAGTGTGGGTTCCAATCCTGAAGGGAGTTGGGGTTGGGGGATGCACTCCAGGCCCAGTACAGGGCCTCATGTTAGATTCTTGGGGAGTGTTAAGGCTTATTAGGGCTCGTTAGGCCTTCTTAGTTTGGGGGGTTGCATTTTGTGGGCCCCATGATGGTCCTGTGAGACAGCGCATTCTTGGAATTCGCATCTGAAAGCAAAACCGCACACATCAACCCGAAAGCCCAAATCCTAAACCCCAAACCCTAAACCCTAAACCCAACAGCTCAAAGCTAAAGCCATCGCCTTCACCTACGTGGAGCTGCTAGACCTTTACCTCTCCATGCATCGTTGGGACGCGGTTTAGGGTTTAGGGTCTAGGGTTTAGGGTTTAGGGTTTGGGGTTTAAGGTTTAGGGTTTAGGGATCCCCATAGTAGTCCCTCTGAATCCCCAAAGGTAGCTTCTGCAATAGTGTAGCGATAGACCCTGAGCCCCAGATGTCCTCACTTTAGTGAGAGGGACCTCAAACTCATGGTCGCCATGTATTCCTTCGAAGGGACCTAAACCGTATGTACGTATAGTATACATAATATGAGTTTATCCCCTTTAAAGCACCCTAAGTCCTAAACAATTTTTCGTGCATGCAGAACTATACATTATAAGTATCCCTATGCAGCTCGACTTACAACTACGGGGGCCATCCCTGTAGTCGAACCTTGAACCCTAAACCCTCACTCCACTGTGGTTGAACCAGTGGAACCTCATATCTGAAAACCTCAACCCACTGTAGTTGAACCTCAAACCCTAAATCCTAAACCCAGTTTAGTTGAATTTCAAAAACGCTGAAGCCGAACCCTACTGTAGTTAAAAGCGCAAACCTCAAACCCCAAACTCATAACCCTAAACCTCTGAGCCTCAACCCTAGACCCTTAACCTTGAATCCTTAAGCCTAAGCTTAAGCCTAAATGCCTTAAGCCTAAAGCCGCAGGTTTGGGGCCGTCATCCTGGCTGTGACTATTTTATCCCTTTTGCTCCTTGGCGGACATGTGGAGGTTGGTTTAGGGTTTAGGGTTTAGGGCTTAGGGTTTAGGGTTTAGGGTTTATTTCTAGGGGCCGCTTCTGGGAAGTCCTCATAATCAGGACTGTAGTATATTGGCGTTTATATGGGGAGCTGTATTTCTGAAGGCCTTCTTCATTTCTATGGGGTTGGGTTTTAGGGCCAGGTGTTAGGCCTTATTCTGGGGAGTAGGTTTCAGGGTTTAGGATGTGAGGGTTTCAGGTTCAACCCTAAACCCTTATAGTCCCCCTTAAGTAGATAGAATATGGCTTTGGGTATATTATAATAAGACCTCCATATACCCCATATTCTATCTACTTAAGGGGGACTATAACCCTAGCTAGTTGTTTTGAAAAGGTGTTCGGAAATCCTCAGTTCTGCAAGCTGCCAAGGACGGAGTGTCGGCTTTTACGGGCTTTGGGCGATCAGGGTTTCTGTATTCAGGTTGTAGGCTTTAAGGTTTGGGATTTAGGGTTTAGGGTTTAGGGTGTGCGGGCTTAAGGAATATGAGGCCTCCATGCAGTTTTCCACACCTTTTTGACCTAAAACCTAAACACTAAACCGAAGCACTTTGCCACACATTTTTGTCCTAACGTTCCAGTTGCAAAGTCCCAGGATCCCAACTACAGTGATCCTTCTTTTAGGGACTGACAAAGAGGGTTTAGGCATACATATCCTCATGCCAATAATACATCCTTCACCACCTCTTAAGTGCGCCTTGATATTCTGGAGACCTTATATTTCCTATAAGCCGCTAGATGCTCCCAGTTTCCATGTCGTGTTCCATCTTTTCAATTCGATTCTCCATCATTTTCAATAAATCAGGCCCTGCACCAATCCCTAAACCCAAAACGCCCTAAACCCTAAACCCCGTACTAACGGGACTGTAATGGGAACCCCAAAACAGGGAAGCCTAAAAATGGAGTAGGAATATGCATACCAAGGCGTTTATATTCCTACTATGTTTCTACTATATTCTTTAGGTTTTCCTGTTCGGGGTCCCCATTACAGTCCTTTTGCATATCCCCTGCCTGTATACCCCTATACTCTACAAAAGTGAACCTTGTTTTGCAGTAGCATGGGGAGGTTTGATCAAAGTAAGCTTTATGCCAAACCAGGCTTTAGGGCCTATGCGAAATCCATAAATACCAGACAGGGCTAAGAGCTCTGTTTACTGTAGCAGGTTTCTGACTAGGTGAAAGGTTCAAGAACGAACTGGAAAAAGCAAATGGACAAGTAATTGAACACCTCTGTTGCAGGGGTTTCCCGGTGGATGCTAACCCAAACTCTAGGCCCTTCAATACCTGGATGGCTACGTATCCGTAGGATGAAGTTTAGGGTCGGGATACACACCCAAACCAGACGGCTATTTGCAGCCCCATTTTTAACTGTATGGAGGTCTCCAAAAGTAGCGGGTCCATTTTTTGGAAGGCCCCTGCCGTCAGGATGATTGTGTACAAAAGTCCCCCTACTTCTGAAAGTCCATATCATATAGATATTCGATCAGTATCCTAAAGCACTAGACTCTAAACCCCAAACGCTACACGTAAACCCTAAACCCTAAACGTAATCCCTCAACACCTAAACTCCTAAACCCTAAACCCCTATCCAAAACTGAAGTGTCCAGAGCCTGCAAATGATACCCACTATAGGGCCATACAGGGTCACCAACATCCTGATCCTAGGGTACACCCTAAACCCTCAACAGCTAGATTCATTCTTTTTGGATGTTGGGTTTTGGGTCCAATTTGGGGCTAGAAGCATGTAGAAGACACCTACATTAGGTCCATTATGGTCCGAACCTATGTGAGCTACTGTCAATATTGGGCTTTTTGAGGGCCCATGAGGGGACCATGAGGGGTGGACATATGCGTCCTTCTTGTAGTTGAGTATTGTCCCTAGTATATTCCCTAAAAAGGAACCCGTGTCCGCTATTTGCAATATTCGCTGCAGTTCATAAAGGAACAGTGGGGGGGGGGGGTTGCAAGGTTGCAAGTTGCATGAACCTTTTTAGGGTTTAGGGTTTAGGCCAATTGGAGTCCTCAAACGCAAGCTCCTAAACTAGTGGTGTTTAGGGTTTATATAGGGCCAAGGTACCTGAAAGCCAAGAGGAAGTGTCCAAGTATCCGATAGCTAGGTGCCTGGGATTCTGGTGCTTGCCGTGCTAGTCTTGAATTATTGGGTAAGTATGTGGAGCTATAGCCTAAACTCCTAGTATCCCCCTTAATAACCTCTATAGTAGTCCCCTATATAATCCTTATATAACCCCTTTAAGGAGTTTAGACTAACACAGACCCCTGATTAACAATCCCCCTCCGCTTACTAGGGACTTTAATAGAGATACCGATATTCAGGCCCTTAAAAGGATTGGGTTTATTACTCACGCCCTAAACCCGATACCCTAAAACCTAAAACCCTAAACCCTAGGTCTACATTATAGCGCACATGATTATGAACCATTCGGACCCCGGGGGCTATACCGCATTTCAAGACCAGGCACTCGCTGATGTTTTTGCCTTCGTTCCTCTTGGCTGGGGCGCCAAGAGCTCCTCCAAACTGGATGAATGTTAGGGATTTAGGGTTTAGGATCTATGTTAGGGGATTAGGGTTTAGGATTTAGCATCCAGGGTTTAGGGATCGTTTCTATAGTTTTTGGAGTATGGGATTCTTTACATTTATCATGTAAAAAGGATCCTTTCTTCTTTCTCGGGGCTAATTGGGCTAAGCAAAGTCCCTAATAGGTGGCCAGCATTCGATTGGTTGGTGTGTTCTTCATGTATTGGATCATATTAGATTACAGTTACATTTTTCTGCAGTCCCTGAACTGCGCACCACTCTTACAATTGCCAGTTACTATGCGGGTTAGAGGGGTTATTAACCTACTTACTAAGTTCGCCAGACCCTCCAGATTCAGGGTTTAGGGGGATCGAGGTTTCTCCTTTTGGGTGTAATGTAGGGTGTCGAGTACCCTCAAGAGGCTAAAGGTCACCAAAAGGTGCTCATTGCCGCATACTCAGACTAAACACTCCACCACCCCTTAATACTAAATGTGTCACCCAATATATCAAGTCTTCTTCTTCTACGGGGAATATCTAAAATTTGGGGGGTAGGGGGTGTTGAATATTCGTTTGTCAGATTTACTACCCCAACGTCAACCAAGACAAGGCAGTTTCCATAAACCATAAGCCTAAACCCTGAACAATAAAATCACCCAAGCCTCAAACTCTGAACCCTCAACACTGGACCCCAACATGTTACCCCTGATTTGGGGACATAAATGTAGGGTTGTTATGAATCACGGTCGGGCAAAAATTGCCACCTAATTTATACACGCGTTATACGTACTCATAACAATTGAAAGAAGAAAAGCAGTACTTCTAATAACAATGATAGTTGTGAGAGTATTAGTGCTAGCAATAATCCCAGGGTTGAGGAGCGATATCTCAAAACAAGCCTATGTACTACAGGGGCCTAAACAATTACCAAGATCATTTCGAGGTCCATTTGAGGTACCATATACTATAATTATGCAAGGCATATGGAACCATTATATTGGTAACTATTTAGGCCCCTATGTTACGCTCACAGTGCAACCATAATTGTTGCTATCCAACCTGGGAATATGGCTTCAGGATTCTTTTTCTGAGTTGTGACGCAGATGCGGCTACAGGTCGTTCTGAAGGACACTTGACTCAAGTGCTTGTGTCTTGTGCTTAGAGTCTCAGGTTTACCCTGAGGCTCTAAGGACTCATAATATGAGGCTATTGGGCCCAAAGACCATACTATACAAGGCTTGTGGGCTATTTTGAGCCTTGGGGTTAGGGCTAGGGTTCAGGGCTTAAGGCAAAGGATAGGGTTGACGTAGGTTTTAGTTATGGCATGGAGATTCTAAGCAGGTAGGCGTTGCGGAGAAGACCCCACCGTAAAACTTAGACTGTAGTCGGAGGTTCAGGGCACCCACAACCGAGCAACAGTTGTTCCGTAGGTTGCAACTACCGAAATGATATGGGATTGAGCCTCAAATTCCACAACAGCCCAAATGTTTGATTACCCGTGTATTTTGTTCGATCTACAAGCCCTCTTCCTCCTCCAATGTGCTTATCAATGCATGGGCGTAAAGTGCAACTTTACTGTTTTATTTTCTCTGAACCTAAGCCCTAACAACTTTGGGTACTGCCCCCACTCCCTAACGGTTGGATAAGAATCATAACATGAATATATATATATATATGCTAACCCCCCCCCCCAAAACCCGTGTTGAACAGAAAAACCATGGCCTGCGCGCTAGAAAACTCTTCCAAACAGCCTTTCCTGGGAAATGTACATGTCATCCTAAATATGTTACTAATATTAGAGATATCCTTTTGCTATAATCAAATTTTGTTGGAAATTAGTAGGGCAGTTGCATATAGAACCTGATGAT
>CAJNIZ010025269.1:0-17585 GCA_905231905.1 Symbiodinium pilosum
GCAGTTCCTGAGCAAGTGAGAGATGCAAGCACCCAATTATCCCTTTCTCGTTTGAATACTCACAGCGGAATTCGTCCGCAAAGTTTTCAGTATGCCGCTCTCCCGCATGGGACCTCGCGTACCATATTACTGTATCTTGCAAGTAAGGAGGGCCAAGCTTAGGTAATTCAGATGTGTTCGCTTTCAAGACACATGCTTTGAGAAGTGCATAGGCACCGAACAACAACAGGCGAAAGGATGTTGCAAGGCTCGTTGAGAGCAGTATCCTTTACAGCTTGCCCCTGCCTTACTACACTCCTTGCTTCTCAGAAGCAATCGCTTGTGATACCGATACTCAGCGAGGTATTGCGCGTGAAATGAACATGGCGCCTGGTCTTCATTCTATGAGCTGCCAGCAAGTAACTGTTGACTCAAATGGCTTCAGAGCCGTTGTCGCGACAGGGGCTCTGCTACCGAAGTACTCGGTACGTTGCTGCAAGAGCATGGCTGTACATGCCGTGTAGCCAATGTATATTATATACATGTGTGTGTGTATCATGCAAATCAGCTTGGAGGGCTGCGCCCCTAAGAAAGATCTGTGTATTCCACAGCAGAGCCGCCTTGCCATGTGAGTCATGGAGCTTCGTGACTTACCATGAGAGTCTGTTTCCTACATGAAAGCTGAAATCTGTTTGCGGTCAGACCTGTCATGAGCTGCCAGATGCCAGAGGCCACACGGAGAAAGGAATGGATGGGCAGGTCTCCTGGACGGCCTTCCTTTCCGAATCCTATGACCTCCTTTGGAAGTTATTCATTCGGCCCCCGAGGCTCGCTGCTGCGGTCCCCGCACAAGCTTGCGTACACGTCGTATGTGCTTCAGGTCAGAGTACCTCATCTCAGACCTGGGGCCCAGCAAGTTCCGTATCCATTCTCGCATCTACTGCCGCGAGGCTACGCAACAGACAAGCGGGTGGAAGCATCAACAGACCAGACTTGCTTTTGAGTTTCTTGGCAGGATTTCCATCTGAAGCTGGGCCTCAGCTCATGAGCAACTTGAAGAATCCGCTGAGTCGTCCAATTCAAGGAATGCTCGTGGCATGCGGCTGGCTTGCAGCATGTTCGGTCCATGGCTTAGTTCCGCAGGCTCTTTGCCTTGCTGCTTGCTGGCACAATGAGGCTCTTATCCCAAAAAGCCCATGTCTGCGATGCCGCCCGGGGCCTCAGTCATCTACAGGTCCCACCGACCAGCAACAGCATTATGCAATGGGAAACAGCACGGGACACAAAATCCGCTGCCTAGATTGCGGTATTGATTGTGGTTTACCTTTCCTAGGGTCAAAGGATTTTGCGATTGTGAAGCAGTTTGAGGCTGACGTCTGAAATACCACCACCTTTACTTCATTTTCCCAAGTCCAGCATTGTAATACGTACTGTTACCTGTTGTACAAGAACACATAGCCGCTCAGCCTTGAGTTCCACAGAAAGCTCGCTGAGAAGAGGCGATGGTGCTGCACTTTCCGCACATGCTTGTAAGAAGTTATTGTGAGATTTGTGAGGTGCGTCATCTACCTGCATGGAAACTGCTCTTCACGGTCAGAGGCGCTTGATGTGCTGCAGGCGCTGCCCAGCTTCACATGGCTTTGTTTCGTTGGCAGCCAAGCTGACATGGCGACATGGTGTTGTCTGGAAGTTTGGGGTCTGAAGCAGGCCGTCCTGGCGAAGGACTTGAGACTTTGCTGCCTGGACCTTTCCGGGTCCCTTTCTTGGCGCAAATGCGGCCCATTCCTGCTTCCAAAGAGATTTGTCGGAAGGTCGGGCCACAGTGAAGGGGAATTCATCTCCCTTGGGCACTTCGAACAATTCGACTTGCAGGCACTGTTCCTGCGACCAGGAAGTGCAACCGAAGGACCATAGCGTCCCCACACAGGTGCTCATTCAGCACCTCCGCAATGCGGGCGTGCGGCTTTTTGGTCTCTGGGGAAGGCACCTGGATTCAACCCCTCAAGCAGGGGTTTAAGTATACTGTACTATATATGGGGTTCTAAAGTTTGTGCATTTTGAGGTCCATGGGTGCGGTGACGGCCATCCTGAGGGCAGCGGAGGACCCATCGATCGGTGCGCTCATCCTTGACTCGCCCTTCAGCACACGGCTGAGACAGAATGAGACAAAGTGAATGAGCCGATGATTTCTTAGCCCCAGCTCAGGCCACCTTCCTCAAGTTGCGCAGGAGCTGGTACAAAGCACCTCAGCCTGAAGTTTGGGCTTTGCAGATGTGCTGCAGCTCAGCGATAGGCCAGATCGGGCTGCCTGACTTCCTGGTGCCAGCACCTCAGCCTGAAGATGTCTGAAGTTCCGATTGCATCTACACGTCTCTACACGTCTCTGCTAAGGAGCATGGCCTTGAGCCATGTGCGCACTGCGATCCAGGCCTTCGGAATTCAGCTCTGCAGCTCTGCAGCTCTCGTGAGCGCAAGCTGAGGAGCGGGCCTACTTCGACATTCAGGCGTTCTTGCTTGGTTCGAGGAATACTGCGAAGATCTGCGGGAAGAATTTTCTGAGCTCAGGAGTTGCAGCCCATACGCAGCGCGCCTCAAGCGAGGCCAGCCAACTTGCAGCTAACTTGCAGCCAGAAGTTGCCACTGCAGGTCGCCAGCACTCTTCGCAGCTGCCGGGCTAAGAACAATTTCGAGTGGACGTTACACTTGTTGGTTTTTGGTTGCGTGCGCTTCGTTTTTGTCTTCCTTGACTGTTGAGGTTGCAGAAGATGATGTGCGCAGCTCAGGGCACTTGACGCATGGACGTAATCATTTTCTTCAAATGCCCAGGACTTTGTGCTGCCTCATCACACGCATGATCTGCATCGGGTCTGGGGGGCTGAAGCAAAGTGCTCACCTCAACAACAGGGCTTAGGCCTAGCAAATGTGCGTTTGAGCTTGACCCTCATTGACAGGCTGGTTACCTTCACGGGCGGCCACAATGGATCCCGCAGCTCGGTTACACTCCACCCTGAGAGGAGCCTTCTACCGGCCATTGCCCAGGTCCAAGATGGTACCTGGAGCAGGTGCTGAGACTTGTGGCATCTTCCAATGGCTACGGCAGCTGCAGCCAAAAGAATGTCTTTATCTCCCAGAGCCTAGAGCCCAGAGGCTCGTCCCGCCCCGCTGGGTGTTCCGTGCAGGCAGCGGACTTCTTGGCCACCAGACTCGTTGAAACCTTGCCGGAGTGCCAAAAGGGCATGCGACTTTTGGTGCGAGCGTATGTTTCAGCCCCAGGCCGACAGCAGTCAGCCCCGGGCCCATCTTCAAAGAGGCGAAGGACTTGCAGCTGTCACGTGCTGTCACTTGATCTTTGGATCTTTGCCGTCTGGGACGTTGTCAGCCTGATGCAAGCAAGTGACGCAAGCTTCGCTGGGCTCAAGTTGGGGCGCGCAGTGGGGCTCACGAGCCGCCTGGCAGCCATGGTCCCACGAAAGATGCCAAACGCACCGAAGATCATTTTCGGCCTGGCGTGCATTGCATCGGTATGCACAGCCACCTATGCCATCATGAGCAGAAGTATAGACAAGGACGACTGCAGCCATCAGTACCATCAGGGTGACCCACATGCCTATGAGAGGAGCGGATGTACAGGGGGGTGAAATTTGATGTCGAGCGCATGAAGCAGAAGTCTCAGGCGGGCTCTTGATGTCACACAAACCTGCAAGAGCAAGAGAATCAAAGTAGTTGCAAGGAAGCGGCACGCGAGGAAGAGGCAGTCTGTGGCTGCTTGGGCCTTTCGCGTGCATTCCTTTTGCCGCTTCCTTGTCAGGTGGAACCAAAGTAGGCATTGCCTGACTGCGCCGAAGAGCATGGCGGAAGTGAGTGACGCTACCAACTCACAGGTGAAGTCACATTGGGCTTGGCCACCCCATCGCCAGTAGTCTGCAAACTTCGAGCACGAGCACGTGGAGGTTGAGCAATTTCGCCTACTTGCAGCTGTCGGCAGCACGGTTCGGCCGTGAAGTCGCCAGCCCGGAAGCGTCGGCGGAGAAAAGGGATGCGGCACAAGTGCGGCAGAAGTTGTTCTCTGCATCTAGGCAAATCTGTGGTGTGAAGTGGCAGGAGCCGGCTCCAACTCTACACGTTGAGGCGTGGCAAGCCCTGGGTGTGCCCGTCAAATGTGCAATTGCCAGGACCCGCTGCCGCCTCCTCCGCCCCCTCCGCCCCCATTAAACGATGGAGATGCGGAGGCGGAGGAGGCGGAAGGACGGAAGTACCAAGGACCGGTCCAAGATCCGGTGCTGCAGCAGCTTCGGGAGATGGGCTTCAGCCAGGCGAGATCGCCTGGCGACTGACCATTGCCTCCATCGTTCATCCTTCTATATCCTTGTTGTCTGCAAGGACATCGCCCAGGAAGCAGCGCAGCGCTTCGAATCCGCAGAGGTGCTAACAAGCGTAGGCTGAGTCAAGGTGTTTATGAGAGATTTGTTGTGTTCTGGTTTGAAGAGTTTGAGACGTGCGCATTGATGGCTCTGAGGAAGCCATGGAATGGGCTCTGCAGAAGTCGACGCGCCTGGCGAAGGACATTCATGTGGAATGCGTTGAGTCCATGTGCAGTGGAAATCTGTACTGCTGGCTAACATGCAGAAATGCTTCATGTCCTTTCGCGGTGGTGAAAGCATTTTGATTCTGACTCACGTGTCCTCGCTGGGTTGGTCTTTCGTCAGGATTCAGCTCGCATGTGCCCAGCTCTCCCTCCTCATCCTTCCAATTGAGTCTGAATTCCAAGATGCTGTGTGTGCTTTTGCCTGTGGAGGAGTCTGCACAGGCTGGGTCTCCGGAATTTCACATTGGGAAGTCTTACGTCTTCTTGTGTGTCTCCTCAAAATAAGAAGTGGTATGCTGAAGCGTTGTCCTCCCAATGCTGCCGCACAGCGAGACGTGAGCCTTGTAGCGCATTGCATGACGTTTTTGCATGGCTTACTGCGTGCGATCGCATGCGACCAACCTGGACACCTAACTGCACTAACGCCTAACTGCAGGCGCTTGGCTCGCTGGCCAGGAGGCTGGAGCCAGCGAGGCCCCGGCTGGACTTCGCCGCCGTGTCGCCCCAAGTCGAGGCTCGGCCGGTCGAACGAACCACAGGTCAAGTGGTAGGTCCCCTAGGTGCTGATGCCCACACTATCGTCAAGCCTCATATAGATGTTCGCCCGTGCCCTGTGTGAACAAGCGCCACGAGTGTTCTGAGCTTTGTTCCTTCAACCTGTGAGGCTGCTGGAAAAAACCGTAAAGGCCGCCTAGAAGGTTCTGAGACCTCCGACCCGAACGTTCCAAGTCCTTTCGCTGCACATGGTTTCAGTATGTTTGACACTGATATGGATGATTTTACTGATTCGGAAGCTTCCGTGGAAGATGCATCCAGTGCTAGATCTGAAGCCCTTGGGCGCACAGCAGGAGATGGAGAGCAAGATTTTGCAGTTCAGTGTGCTGATGCCAAGAGACGTCTTGCCATATGTTTTTACCGAGACTATCGTCTCCAGCAGGGAAGATCGAGGCGTTCAGTTTGTGGATCAAGCGGCCGTTTCCTACATGAACTTGGAGAGGCAGAATATGCCACGGTGGGAAAGATCGCGATCGAACCTCCCCCTTGAAATTAAGAGAACTGGAGTTTGTTCGACAGCTGGGCCGAGGTCATCAGCAAGGAGATCCGCCACACGCTGTATCAGACCTCCATGGAATTTCTCATTAGAACTCTGCCGATCGAATACAGGACGCAAAGAATGGATCTCAGAAAGGAAAATCCAATACAGAGCGCGATCCTCGGGAAGCACAGAGCTCTGAGATTTTCCGGAAGAGATGGAGCCGATGGCGCATCAGGCAAGGTGCAAAAATGAGGGCACAAAGAAGACGACGCAGTCGCCCTCAGCCACCGCAAATCTGGTATCCCTCTTCGATTCTTGCAGACATCTTGCACCAGCAGCCCTGCGGAAGAAGATGCCGCGCAAATACTCGCCCGGTCTTAAGTCCGGGGACTGTGTCAGGAGCTTTCATGGCATGCGTGTTTCCAACACTGCCTTTCTCATGATCTTCACTTACAGCAACGCACCTGGCACAGTTGGCATGAAGGTTGACCCATCTCCTATGAGAGGCGCGGATGCAGCTCGCAAGCGGTCATTCAGGCGCGCTATCCACAAGGCTACCAATTCAGATCAACAAGTAACATGGTATACAGGAAGATCTCTTACACGTAGACAATTGGGGAAGAGAGCTTCAGAGCCATTTCTCAACAACTGCAGATCCTCCAGCCGCAGTCCTCAAACATGCGCAGCTTCACCCAGATTGCGCATAATTACATGGAAGTGCGGTGGATTGCATGATACCAAGTACAGGGAAATCGCACAAGGGCTTTGCGATGAATATTCACAGGGCAGGCCGGTCCACATTTTGGTCTTCAGGAAACAGCCTGGGAACATGACATGGAGTACACCACTTCTGCCCTCACTCTGAGTAGCGGCTCAGAAACATCGGAGGGAGGCATTATGTTATTCGTGCTTTCTACTTTGGTTAAATCGGAGCAAGTGCGTTCTGCAACGGTACAACCATGGCGATTGCTCCATGTCAGACTCATGCTGGACCCACCTCTGGAGAAACTTGGGGTATACCAGCGCGCGTGGAATGTGCAGAAGAGGCCCCAGCAAGCGGATCCTACTGATATTACAGGCGCCAGCAAGACAGACCAGCTTATAAAGCTAGGAGCTCACATTGTACAGACAGACTTCGGCATCTGCAACAGCTACTGCGCACACATGCTTGCTGTATGCTGAATGCTTGGTCAAAGGCTGGACCTACAGTGAGGACATTCATTCCAGCGCGACCATCAGGCTCGGATCACGGTGCCCAAATAGACGTTGTTCTTTCAAGGGGCAAGCTGGCGTGGGAGGTAGCAAACCAAGACAAACCTTTCCTGGCCCCATTTACCCCACGCGCGGGCTGCAGACACCTTCCGCTGGAATGCTACATTCGGAGACCATCCAGACCCTCTACGATGCGCAGCTCTGGGAGAACGCAACCACAGGAAGTTCGCAACAACTTGAAGAACAAGCTTCTTGCAGAATCCTTTGAATTGCGCATTGAGAAGGTGTTTCATAGCATGTGCCCTGCGCTCGACAGCTTGGATGGGAGCTCCTCAAAGTCTGTCAACACTGCGTGCGGAACACACAGCTACCTTGGAGACCCGCCCACACAATCACCGAGCAGCCGAATCTCGCAGACACTGAGAAGTCGCAGGTGTATCGTATGTGGGAGCTACGGCAAATCCTTCGTGCCGCCCCTGCAATCAACGTTGCCGCAGACAAGCAGTTTCAGTTGGGGCAGCTTTTCACAGGATGGAAGCGTGCCATCCTGTTGCAAGCGACTGCAAGAATGGTCAGGGCGGCGGGCAGGGAACGGAAGATTCAGAAAGTCAAACAAGTTCTTGAAGCAGGTGATATATTATTTAGGATCGCTAAATGCGTAGCCCCCAAGACCCCCAAAAGAAGAATTCAACTTAGGGATTCACAGGGGCGCACACAGGCGCATGCTCAAGAACACCTGCAGATTCTGGAATTCTTTCGGAAGCTGTGCTATGGACGGCTGGAGCAGATCCAGACCTTCGATAGGCCGATCACGTTCTGCGTGGCAGAGATTCTCAGGGCAATCAGCAAGATGTCACCCTCAAAGGTTATGCCATCGGACAGCGCTCCGACAGTTCTGTGGAAGCACATCTCCAAGCCAGTGGCTCATATTCTGCTTCAACAGTTTCATCATGTGCTGCAAGCTGGTCAGATACAACTTCCTCCCAGATGGAATATTAGCGAGCTGGTACTTCTGCCCAAACCTGGTAAATCTATGCGTGCTGCTCCGGATTTGAGACCCATATGTACAGGGACAGACAATGAACATACATAACAAGCGGAGTGGTCGCGCGCAATTGGGCTTATATGGCGGCGTGCAATTGCCGCTTGACATTTCGAAGGCCTTTGACTGTCTACCAAGAGAAGATCTTTGGCAGGCCATGATAGAAGCCCAAGTGGGCTCGGACATGATTGGAGCAACCGCATCTTGCTACACACTCACAAGCAAGACTTCGAATTTCTCACTGCGGACATAGCTTGGAGATTTCCGCCGAGCGAGGAGTTCTACAAGGGTCGGCGGGGCTCTCGCCCGTGCTCCGGGCCCTATACTCAGGCTTCACGTTGAAAGGGAAGCAAGGACACCTGCTACATGTCCAGGACAGCAACACGACCTATGCGGACGACTTCAACTTCAGCTGGACGGTTCGTAGCCAAGCAGAGTTTGACAGGTGGGAAATATGCCAAGAAAGCTCTCAACAGACACATGGTCAATACCAGCCGGAGCAAATGCTCCGCTTCAAGTTCGGGGACCAATCTCAACATCGTTACCAATCATGTGTGTTGGGGTAGCCAAGATCTGTTTCAGGGAACTGCGAGATGGATGCAGCCCAATATCGCATGCAGTTGGCGCGGGTCGTCCAGTCCCCTTTCTATTGATTCGCGCAAAAGCCTGGAGCCTGGGGAATGCTTTTGCGCGCTGACGACAGAGTCTGGCGGCTGCGAGCTGCTGCGGATGGGGGCAGTGTGCGCGAATTCGGACAGTAAAGGAGGAACCGCCTTCTGCGGGGCTGTTTTTGGCAGCCACCCGGGCTGCAATCAAATTGGTGATTTGATGTCAGTTAGGGTTAGGGGCCCGGTTGGTGGCAGGCATTCGACCGCGCGCTCACAAAGCAGCTTGGCGTGGCAAAGTTCTTGGTTGTACGGCCCCAAGATTCGTGTGAAGCGCAGCCTGGGCATGGGCCGCTGAGTGACGATAGTTGCTCAACGTTGGTGAGAAAAGCAGTGGCCTTCTTCCGACGGGACCCATGCCGACACATGTCAAAGGAAACCGTGGAAAGTTTGGAGACCAAAGACGCAATAGGTGGAATCTGTCAGAGCCAGCTCCAGAGCAGATTCTGATCGAAAATCCCAGACATGGTTGCTTGCTCGGACACCTGTCGGGCCATAGCTGTCCAGGCCCGGGTTTACTGTGCCCCCATGGCCATGTGCTTGTGCTACAGACGCAGTGCCTCTTAACCTTGTTGCTTGCAATTGGACAAGCTGTCTTAATTGGTACTCTTCCGCAGGGAGGTCAGGAAGGAACCTGTGAGGGGTTTATGTCATGCCCGGGAGCAGGGCAGCAGTGGCCTGGCCCCCAGTCTGCGCCTGTCCCCGCGTCATGTGAGCAACATGTAGGGTGAATTGTTGTGCCGTGCTAGGCTGCTAGGCGTAAGGAGGGGATCTTGTGCAGCGGTCAGGCCTAGCTTGCTGTGGTGAATGAGGGCCCCGGGACAAGTTGCCTTTATTTTAGGCCAGAATTCTAGGAGCTGTCCTGAGATCAGGCGTTTCTTTTCACAACAGGATAGTCAAGTGCAACTGGCTACCCTGCAGAATGCGCTCACCCATCAAGATGATCTGTTGCAAGCAGCCAAACAATCCGCGTGGCGGAGAAGTAGCGGAACTGCAGTCAGACAGCGCCGCCGCAATCATTGTCTTGAGTGCTTAGGAGACACAAGAAGGCCAAGCGCGCAGAGCTCATGCGCGTTGTTGAAGGTGTTACAACACAGATTGTTAAGCGCGATTTTACTTTCAGCGCCCCTGCCGATACTCTGGCAATTCCTTCCGGAACAGATGTGGTCATCTCAGATCGTGCGTAGGCATCTTCAACGGGCGCTACCTCCTCAAAAGATTGGGGTGCAAGCCTGCCTCAGGTCATGGCGATGCAAGGGCCGCAAGGATCAGCGGTTTGGATGGAACTTTCAGCAGCGACCGATCAAGTCCTTGACCCCAGCGCTGAATCCAGCGATCCAGCGCAGCCCGAGCCGATTAAGGACGGCAAGGACAGCAAACCGGAGGAGCCGGCAACGGACGAGGGAGCCAGCTGAGCCAACCAGAAGGAAGACAAGCCGGGGGCCACACGTTAGAGGCCGGAGCATGGTCAAGAAGCGCAGCCGCCAATATGGCACCAGCCTGCCAGCAAAGGAAACAATCCGCGCAAAGGCCGATCTAGAGTTCTTCAAATTGGGACGGCTGGAAGAACTGGAGGGACGAGGACAAGACGTCCAAGCGCAACCTCAGCCAGCTCAAGCAACGGGTGGATATGCTGGCCACCTTGGTTCTCAGACAGGAGCACCAATCGACAAGACACCAGCTACTTTATCTTCATCAGGGCCGACATAGCGCAGGGTCTGGCTGTGAGCACGAACGAGATTGGTCAA
The DNA here is from genome assembly GCA_905231905.1 of Symbiodinium pilosum. Classification (NCBI taxonomy): domain Eukaryota; class Dinophyceae; order Suessiales; family Symbiodiniaceae; genus Symbiodinium; species Symbiodinium pilosum. The sequence goes on from CAJNIZ010025269.1 coordinate 10,268, forward strand.
CAGTGGAAACGCGCCAAAGCTGCCAATCCTGAACCGGAGACCCCATGAAGCTGGAGAATGCCAAAGCCCTGGGATGGGTCCAGAACGACCACTTCACAGGGATGAAATGGCGCCATGACGCTGCTGTTCGAGGCGATCAAGCTGTGTACCGAGCCGTTTGCAGTCAACCGCTGCCATGCGATGCGGCCGCTGGCAGCAGAGTATTCCAGTCCAACGTTCACGATGTTTCTGGAAATTGGGCTGCAGACAGCCGAAGCCAACAGACTCTGGAGTATTTTCAACAACCTGGCCCAGCCCTCTATTTGGGTTGCGGTGGGGGCATACTGCAGGCACGAGCGCCTACAGAGGAGTGCATTGGCCAACAAGCAATCGTGGCAAGCGCTGCTGTGCAAACTCAACCATTCGTTTCATCATGTGTCGCTGTTCAGATACACATGAGCTGCAGGTCATGTTGGGACACTTGGTTTTCAATGGTTGCAGGCACGTTCTCGATGGCCATCTTGCATTTCTCTGGGATAATCCTACATGGCAGGCAGCTATGTCAGGATGGGCGATGCATCATGCTCAACACGATGTGGGAGAATTCCTCAGATATCTTGCGCATCAGAGCAGCGGTCTGAAGCTTGCGCTGGAAACTTCTTGGGAAGCCAGGCCCACCTATGGAATGGATGTACACTCTGTTTTCAGATGGTGGATGGCTGTATCCAGAAATTTCATGGCGCCATTATCCCAAATGAGTACTTGGAGATTCCGATTTATACTGCAACTGAGTTCAGAACGAAGCGCTGCCAGTTAAATTCATTTATCACCCACATTGGTGATACGATGTTTTCTGGTCACTACGCTGCCGTACTGAAAACTGCTACCTCATACATGAAGGCAGATGAGAATGCTCCAGCTCGCAGTATGAATCACGCACAGTTCAAGCAATGCTGTAGACAGGGCTTTCTTTTCTTCTACTAAAGTGTTTAATGGCTTTGACTACCCGCTTTTGGGTCTTTGGACCCGGGTAGTTTAAGAGCAAGCCCTGCGATGCCAAAGTGCAGCATGCCGGGCAATATGCCTGTCCCAACCAACGCTGGCAAAGTGCATTCAAACTTTGCAGCCGAAGGTAAAAACTTTGTGTGAACTGTGCCACTGTCCTGTTAGCCCCCCGTTGCAGTAGCCACTTACTGAGCGACCCTCCCAAGCTTCCAAGCGCGCGTGCAGTTTCACCGCGCGCGGCTCAAAGAAGTGACAGGGACGTGCCAGCAGGAGAGGAACGTTTCGCTGGGACTAAGCGGCTGTGATGCACACCATGATGAGAAAAGGCTTTGGAAGAAGGCTTGTTTGAGAGCATCCGCGGCCAGAAGGCGTCTCGAAAAGCAATCCAGGAATGGCCCCATTGTGCATGGGATCAGGAGCTGGCTTTGAGACAATGTCTTCCGGGCGGGGCCTTTCGTTCGCTGTGACGGGCTCTTTCATTCTTGCAGCTTTGCCAGGGGTCGGGTGGTTTTTTTTGACTGGCCCGCCACGGCTGCTGTGTCCGAGGCACGGTAGTGGGGGACATGTGTTACAAGTTACAGCCAACCCTTCTGAGTGTTTTTTTTCCGAACGACCCTCACATGCTATGACGGGGTGTCAGACATTGACGCTCATTAAACTCTTTAGGAAAGAGGCATCTCAGGAAGGACATGGAATTTTCTCTTTAGCTTCTTGCTGACTGTTTCCGCAAATGGGACGAGCTCCCAACCAAGTTTTTCCATGTCCCTAGAAGAAAATTATCGTTTTTGTTGTCAGGTTGTTGCCTATTGCCTCCGTGCAAGAATTCACCGAATCTGGGTACTGGTCTGTAAAAATGAGATTCCAAGTAGAAAGCACCATGGGCAATGGATCCTGCATGTAAGCGCTAACACTGGTCCTTCAGCGCACAGTATTCACAAGCGCTGACATTTCATTGCAGTCCATTGAGACTAGACATCAATTCATGAAATAAGTGTTTGCAAATTCGTTTCCATAGGTTCCAAGTCTAGTGACTAAGCCCGTTAGACATTGATCGTTCTTTAGGATTCAAATCTCAAATCCCTGATGCCAGGATATCCCCCAACTGGGCTCGTTTGAAAAGTAGTTTTACCTTTTTAAAGGAGATCTTCCACGATTTGAGGCCCCCAACTTCATTAGTGACTATTCGGCGTGCTTTGGGGATTGCTTCAAAAAAGGGTGTTTCATTAGCCTCAGACTTTTACCAGGCCGCGGACAAACGTTAACCAGGGTTGTTTTCAAAATTGTGCGTGCAACAACAATCATTCTTCCCCAAGTTTTCCTGACCATTTCTGCAATTTTCATGCTGTGCCAGACATTGCCACGCTTGATCACCAACTCTTTTTAGGTGGCGGGCTCCCCACTAGCAAAGTACCTGCACGAATGCAAACACCTGCCAGAAATCGCAAAATTTCAGCACCAACCCTTTCCAGAAAGCGCGCCTGTCGAGAGGTAATTATGATCGGTTTACCGCAAATTTTGCTGCCCGCCTCCGCGAAGGCGGCTATTTGCGAGAGTTCACGGTTCATCATCAACTCTTTCCCGGGGGGCCGCCATTTTCTTCGCGCCATTTTTCTTTGACAGCTCCGCGACTTTGACCAGGTGACAAGCGCTTCGGATGTTGTTTTTGGCTGGTGCCTTTGGATGGTGCCTGATCGGGCCGTTTTTTTTACAACGCATGTTATCATTCCTCAGGGTGTCGAATCAAGGCCGCTTCAGCAGGCCAAGTTTTGATCTTTCTTCCTGATGCCCCGTAGCCGCAGCGTCGCGCGGCGCTTACATGGCGGTGCGCTCTCGGGTCTGCCGTCTCCAGCTCCTCGACGCTGTCGTCGATCCAACAGTCGGGGGGATTCCCGCAGTCCGAAGCGGCGGCGAGCCTCTCCTTCACCAAGACGTCATCGTGCACAAAGTTTGTCGCCGCCTCCGGTTCCGAGATTGCCCAATCCATCTCCTTCCTGCGCGACTGGAATTACCCCGTGCACCAGTCCATCCTGAACCGACCAACCAGAATGTGAGCGCGTGGTTTTTCGAGCTGCCGGGAAACTTCCTCTACTCCGAGGACCGTGCGAAGGAGAACCTGATGCTTTGGGCCGCAGCGCATGACATTCACCAAGCCTCTTGTCCACAGCTCACTGAAGTGGTAGAGCGATTGGTGTCTTTGGGTGTCAACTCGCCTGGTCGTCTGTTGGGTTTCACCCCAGAGGAGCTCACCCAAGTCTTCGCTCAAGCGCATGGTCATCGCCAAGACATCAGTGTGGATATCTTGCGCTCAACCTTGGCACGTCGCCTCATGGCTCTCGCGTGGCAATCTCATCAGGGTCAAATTTCAGCAAGCCAAGGGGCATCTGCTGTTCGACCGACCGACTTCGCTGCTGAGCAACTGTGTGTAAATTCGCAATTAGCTGCAGCGTTAGAGCGTTTTGCTAAAGGCCCTTCCAGGGCATCTAGGAGTTCCATCCTGCGAGATCATGAATCCGACGACGAAGATGTGGAGAAGTTCGACTTGGCTTCTGCTCTATCCAAAGCATCGCACAGCTTCTTACCGACTGATTGGTTTCCTTCCACTCAACTCCTTGCCAAGTTACAGAAACTGTTGCTTAAGGCCCGTGAGGCTCGCGAGAATCAGGACCACCCATTCATTGCTGATTCGGCCTTGGAGTCTTGGGTTCTTTGCGGGTGGGACATGGCGAATCGCCAGCTGCTCGAGATGCTCTGGTCAAGCAGTGGCGGCGAACCGAGAGCCTTGACACTCCGAGGTTCCTGAGTCTGGTGTCCAACTTCTGATTGGCTCATGCTGTTGTTGGTGTAGTCCACTTCCCTGATGTGTTCGCCCAGATGCTGGTGTTAATCCGGATGACCGCCGAGCATGGTTTGGCCTATGCCATTCGCTATGAGCGCGACCTCCACTACGAGCTTCAGTCGCTTACACGGCAGTCGGAGAAGTTCAGCTTCAGTGATCTGTTGCATCGGCCTTTGCGGCGGATTACCCACAAGTTGGACATCAAACACTACCGCGCCCGCAGGGTTGATGATTCAGAGAAGCTTCCCAACGTCCCCGAACCTCGGAAACCTCGCGTGGACAAGGGCAAGACGGGCGATGCCAAGGATGCTGCTGTCTCCCAATCTGGCCGCACACCCATATGTTTCAAACATGATCCGGCTCAGGGATTGACATGTCCGGATCGGTCCACATGCAAGATGGTGCATTTGGACACTACGGTGCCCGGTCGGTTGAGCGTTATGCGGCGGCATTGAAGTCCTTCAAGGCGCGACGCGCCAAGAAACCGACCGGTCTTGACAAATCGAACCTCCTGGGCTTGTTGGCCGGGCAGAGCCCAGGGAGGGTGCCTCATTTCATGTCCCTTTGAATCAGTGGAACATGTGGTGCTTGACCTCTTCTCCGGCGTGGGAGGTCTCTTGCAAGCTTTGTTGGACTCTGGGCTGGGACCGGTATTCGGGACTAAGGTGCAGGTTCTGCTGTTTGAAGTTGATGCCCGATGTCGACAGCTTCTGAAGCACCATCATTCCCGCTCTGGGGTTTGGTTATCTCAGATGCCCGACTCAAAGGGCGCAGTGGGTTCAGCTTTTGCCATTTGCGAGAAAGTGGTCTGCTCATTCAGTTTCTCAAGCGCTTCAGGCTTCAGGTCATTGAAATCTATCTTAGCTGCTGGAGGGTCACCTTGCGTAGGTTTCTCGATGGCCAAAGAGAACAGGCAGGGCATTCGCGATCCAGACCAGCAAGTTGGTTGTCTTCCCACTCCTGCTCTCCCGCTTGAAATCTGCTCTTCCTGATGTCCACGTCCTGTTCATGCTTGAGATCGCTACTGCCTGCTTAGCGTGAGCGCTGTTTCTGGACCAATCTCCGGGTGGAACCCTTGACAGCAGTGGCGATCGACGCGGCTGCAGTGTTGGAAGCGAGATGGCGTCCTTTGTGGGAGTTCCCCTCCGGTACGCCCGCGTCAGACATGAGGTTTTCAACCTTTTGCCGAGGGTTTGATCGGGGGTATCCGCGCGAGTTGCTCACCGAGCACAAGTCCTTTCCGCGTTTGTCATTGCACAGCTACTCCCGTAGAGGTTTGGTCTACAAGGCGGATCTATCGGAGAGCCAGCGCCAACTCTTGACAGCCAAGGTCACTGAGGGTGTCGATGTCAGTTGCAGTCGTAGATCTCTTAGGCGCAAAGGCTCGGATGCCAATGTGGCCAGAGGCAAGCTGGCCAAATGGATTCACGCAGAGCAGGGTTCTAATCTCCTGCGACCACTGTCAGGAGCTGAACGTGAGAGCGCCTTAGGGTTTCAGCTCTTCCAGATGATTTGGGGCTGACCTTTTGTTTGGAGCACATGCATGCCACGGGCAACACGTTCGCAGTTCCAGTGGTCCAACATGTATTGTCTAGCTGGTGTTCGTTTGTCATGGCAAACAAAAGCTTGGCACGCGAGCAAGGTTTTCCCACACTGGCTTCAATGGAGGAAATCCAACAGGCACTCACTCCCCAGCAGATGGGGGGCCTTGCCCGTCAGTCTCCGGCGCTCGGGCTGACGGGCTCAGCAGCAGGGCGCTGAATGCATCACTGGAAACAAGCTGTGGGTCCACATCTGGTTCGGACAGCGCCTCAGCTGCTTCTTCAGCTGTATGCTGCAAACGTGATGTGGTCCTGGATGTTCCCATTCCCGCGTCATCCTCTGAAGCGGCATTGAAGACCGCCCAACTTGCCCATGTGGCTGCTGCGCAGGAAGCCTTTCCTCTAGTTGCTTCACCCACAGGCCCAGGGAGGTTGACCAGGTGTGCGAGACGTGCTTGCCTGAGGTGAAGGTTTGGTGGCTTTCAGGGCACAGCAGACGGACATGCTTCTCTCGAAGGCTAACCAAACGATCTGCTGAATTATTGAGGTCGCTGCCCCCCATTCCCGTCAAGTATTGCGAGCAGCTGGCCGGACTGGTCCCAACTTAGGTCTGCTAGAGTGGTGTTTGAACCAGATTCGCTGGCCGGACTCCGAATTAATCAGGCATCTTCAGCATGGTTTCCCCTTGGTGGGTCACATCCCAGCTGACATGGAGGCGCCGCCGTCCTTGGTACGCTCAAGTTCCTTGTCCATCTCTGAATTGAAGGAGAAAGGTCGTAAATCCTGGGCTCGACAACTTCGCCGTCATTCTGAAACTTCCTCAGATTTCGATGCTGACATTTATCGTCAGACACTGGATGAAGTCCAGCTGGGACGTATGACCGTGCCAGTTCCAGCAGTGTCTCAAAAGCCGTGCGTTGTGACTCGAAGGTTCGGAGTGTCCCAAGTTGACTCAAAAGGGGTGTCTAAGGTTCGCTGCACTGATGATTTTAAAGAGTCGATGGTCAATGATGCTTGCACCGTCGCCCGGAAGATCCGGATGGGCAGGATCTCCTACCTGGAGTTTGTTGCGCGTACACTTGCTGCTGTTGGTGAGCCACTTGCCTTGCTCAAATCGGACTTCAAGGCAGCCTATCGCTCGCTTCCGATCGCGACTTCTCACTTGGACCTCGCTCGAGTAATATTCCGCGACTTCAATGGGGTAGTCTGGTCATCCACACAACTGGCGATGCCGTTCGGCGGTGTCGCGTCTGTTCTTGGGATCGGCTCGGAGCTGCCCTGGCTGCCATCTTGCAAGAGTTGCTCTTGATTCTTAGCCCTCGATATGTGGACGATTTGTTCTGGACCGATTTGTGGAGGGCAGCAGCTGAGGGCAGGTTGGCAGCTATGGAATTGGTCACTTTTCTTGGCTTCACGCTCGAAGAGCGCAAAACTCCCACGCCAGCATTGTGTCAGGACATTTTGCGAGTCAGGGTGTCTCTTTGTGCAGATGGCTCTTGCTTGCAATTCGCAGCTGAACCGAGGAAAGCAAAAATCTGGAGTCAAGAGATCACAGAGACGTTCTCCGCTCCACAGGTGGACGTCCCCCGGTTTCGAAAACTCGTCGGACGCCTTAGCTTCGCTGCTTGGGCCATTCGGGGACAAGTCTCTAGATGCCACGTTGTAGGATTGCATCGACAGATTCGGAAATGGTCATCTACCCTTATGCTTCAAACTATTGTGGATTTGCATTGGTGGTCAGCTCACATCAACAAGCTGTCAGTCCGCCTCGTTCCTTTTTGCCTCGCCGCGACGGAGCCCATCCTGATGTGCACGGATGCGTGTGGGCGTGGTGGTCTTGGGGCAGTCTGCGTGACTTCGTCATCTAAGTGGGTCTCTGGCCAGGTTGGGCCCGTCTTTTTTCTGACCCCCCTGGGCTTTTTTCCCACCCCTTATCTTTTTTTTGACCCCCCCAACA
>CAJNIZ010025269.1:17685-43636 GCA_905231905.1 Symbiodinium pilosum
GTGCCATTGCTAGACTTCAATTCGAATTTCCAGGTGTTCAGGCAATCCTGGTGCATTGCCGGGAGCAAGCTCGGGCACGCTGTGGGACATCGGACTCTCCACACCGTTATCTTCCGCGATCGGTTACTGAGCTGGCATTTGGATCCCCAATTCCTTGGGCTGAATTCGCTGCTTTGGGTCGCAAAGGATCATGGCTGGAGGTCCTGTCGTTGCAAGGACCTATTTCTGCTGCAGGTGCTGGCGTAGCACTGGAAGCACTTTTCCAGGAAGATGGGATGATCACAGCCTCTTCTGCGCGCGCATTGGGGATCTTTTCGTTCGAGGAGCGCTGCATCGAATCCAACTGTGAATATTTGATTCCCCGCCTGGGTCCACAAGGGGAAGCGGGTGGTCGTCCACTTTGGGATGAGGTGCCTTCCAAGCGTCTTCGTGGTGCCCGGAGCATGATCGATTGTCCAGATGCCTCTGTCATTCTTAAGCCCATAGACTTGGCCAAATGGCGTTTTCCATAAGCTCTGGCACTTGAGGCAGCTGTCCGTACAATGCTGACGTCCATTCGCGGATCATGGAAGAGCGTTCGATCTGGCATTTGGGCTTGGGGGCTTTTGACGGAGGGTCTGTTCAAATATTCGGATCCGTTTGAGGTCACCATGGAAATGCCAGCAGCCTACAGTCAACAGTTTCGAAATCCCGACACTCTTGGGGAATATGTTGGTCATTTGCGCTTGTTTCTGCGGATTCTGCATCGCGAGCCTTGCATCCCCTCCAGCGCTTGGCAACAGTTAATGCGGGGGGCCCGTAAGGACAAGCGACGTTCAAACATGCCGCGGTTAAGACATCAACAAGTACTTGCACTTGTCCAGGTAGCCTTGGACAAGGGTTGGGATGACATGGCACGATGGTTTGTGGTGGCACGTGGCTTCCTCTTTAGGGTGGCCTATGAATTGCTTCCCCTTCAAGCTGGCAGCTTCACTGAAAGCGAACAGGATGCAACACTTTGGCATTCAACAGTCAAGATCAACAAACGTGATGTGACAGTCACATTGCGCACCCGAAAGAATGCACCAAATGGTGCAGTTCTTCTGCGAAAGTGTTGTTGTGCCCGTAAACTGGAAGTGATGTGTTGTGCATGTTCCTTGGCTATGCAGCTGCAGCGAGCCAGAGAGCGCAGCACTGACCGTTTCTCCGGCATATGGCCCTTCACAGCAGCTGAAGCCCAACGGAGATTTAGAGCATGCTGCGATGTTGTGGGGATATCTTGGCCAGGGTGGCATGCTTTTCGCAGAGGCATGGCATCAGACTTGCTTGACAAGGGCAGCCCTCTATCACATATACTTCGAGCTGGGGGTTGGCGTTCAGGGGCCTTTCTGGCTTATCTTTCACGTTCGGCTCTCGACAAACGTGAGGCCGTCGAATTTGCCCTTGACGACTCAGACTCTGACAGAGATGCTTGAATACGATTGCGCAAAGAGCTCTCAACACAGTCTGTTTCGTAATCAAGCATTGCAGCATCTGCATGTCAGGTTCTTGGTTTTCTCTGTTAAGTCTGCTGCTGGTTCCATTTTTTCTGGTCTTTTCAGTCAAGTTCCCGTCCAGGGTGTGGTCTGTTGTTCTGCACTGTGCACTTGCTGTTCCTTTCTGCTTTTGGTTTGGCATGTGTATCTCAGATGTCAGAAACACGTGGTTTGGGCCACCCGTTTGCATTGACTGAGATTTTGCCTGGCAAGAACGTGCACAGCATAGCAACAGGTGCAGACAGAGTTCATGTGGTTGTATTTCCGCACTCATTGCATCCACGATTGGTGATCTCTTGCGTCCATGTGAGCTGCGCAGAAGAACAAGTTTTGGCTGGTGCCTTTGGATGGTGCCTGATCGGGCCGTTTTTTTACAACTGGCTGTGGCGATAAAGCGGTGTAGCGGCAAAGGTCGGCGGGTTTGAAGACCCTTCACTGTCCTCGGCTCATCCTCACGAAAGACGACACCTTATTTAATCAAAAAGTGCTCTTCTTCATCACATGGTTTGTCTAATCACAGGTCCCTGGCTGTTTTGCTCTGACGACACTTTTCCGAAAACTGTTTTTGATCAACACCTATTGTTTCTTGATCGTACCCTCAGTTTGTTTTTTATTGGAAAGAGGCGCTTGACTCTAAGCGTTCTTCGATCATGTTGTTCGAAAAGCATGATTAGCCATTTGCCGAGAGTCACGGTGGGAAACCTCCGGTCCTTAGATGAAACTGCCTCAGGGCTTTCGGCTTCGCCGCAAGAAAGGCGCTTGCAAAATCCCAAGGTTCACACCAGGCATTCGCGAGATTGTCACCCCTGAGCAAAGTGAGGAGGCCAACAAATGACGTAAAGAAGAACGTTACACCATTCGAGTACCATAACTCCTCAAGCCCAGGCGTGACTTAGAAGTACCATAGCTCCTTGGAGTTCGAGAGCGCGAGCCAAACAGCACGAGCTGCAGTCACCAAAGAACAGTCATCTCCTCACCCCATAGAGCTATGGTAGGCAGCAAGTGCTGCGGCCGGCCGAGCGCTTGAGAGCAAGCTCTCCAGCCTGCCTGAGCCCCAATCAGGGAAAGGAATCTTTCAGCGGCTATTGTTTATGTACTGATACTCGCGCGCCATGTATTCAATTACATACATATTGGTATGAGTGTGCGATTCGGTGTTTTTTCTTTGCCTTAAAGTTGTGCGAGATTTCTTCTCTGCAGGGCGGTGCTGTCCGAGCTCACAGGCCGCCAGGCGCTTAGGCTTCCAGAAGCAAACAAGACCAAGGAAGCTGGCAGCACCCTACTACTCATCATATATCATCATATCAAATCATATCATGTTGTGTCCGAGGTGCCCAGCTTCATCCTCGTGTCTGGTCCTCGATCTCACCTCTGGAGCTTTCGCGTGCTGCTCTACAACATGCTCTTGCCAGGCTTCCGACCGTGACTTAACCAGCCCAGGCACTTGGCCAAGGCTTGTTGGCGTGCATGCAAAAAGATTGAGACGACAGGTGGAGAGACGCTCGTGGATCAATTGATTGCTTTGGGCTTTCCAGCACCTCGGGCCCGGGAAGCCGCTGCGCGGAGCTCTACCGCCCGGGCCCCGCACTGATGAGATGGGTGATGGTCCGATGGTCAGATGTGATGCATTGCAACCGTAACTGCACAGAAGGTCGAGGGTGCTGTGGCTTGGCTGACAGACCTGGATGGCCCAGCATAAGTGCTGCGGCATGTACATAACCCAGGTCTGCCTGTTCTTCAAAAAGCCGCAGCGCATCAAATCGAGCTTTCGATTGTTGCACTTTGTCACGCACTCGTGAATTGCTTTTTTCTCGAGCTCTCGGCTCAGAGCCTCAAGCGGCAAGGGAAGGCAAGCCTAGCTCCAACGCTGCGAACGCCGCGCTGCATCTGAGGAGCGTGACAGCTGACTGTGACAGCACGTTTTCTCTATCTGTTAGGGCCTGCTCTTTGATTTCTGAGGAGCCCTTAGCAATGCCAGAGTCAGAGGAGAAGCCAAAGAGAGAGCCGCGGGAGGTGCCCTGCTCTGCCTGTCTACCTCTTGGCAGAGCGTCCTTTCTTTGCGTGTCGGAGGAAATCACACGGCACCGCATGGTCATCTGTGATCAGAGGGTGCCGGGCGGCTTCAGAGAGGCTGGGAAGGTCTGCTTCATGTTCGCAAGAAAGGCATCATGCTTGTAGGGTAAAAAAAGAAACAGCATGCGTCGGCCCAGAAGCAGTAAATGCAGAGCTATGCTGTGATTCTGGACATGCGCTGGAAGGCTCAAAAGAAGATGGAGTTCTTCGTGCAGGTTGTGGGCTCTGACAAGAAGAAGTGAAGCACCACAGACACCCTCTTCTGGGTTGAGCCCATCTTCCGTATATAGCGGATGGTGCAATGTGTTAAGCCCAGCCTCACTAGCACCACGTCGATGTCACATGGCGCATATGCAAAAAAGCAGCCATCACAAGCCAAGCCGTTGCAAGTTGGACAGCTTCTTGCCTCTGGTTGTTGGGGGGTGTCCGGTGAACGTGTGCAAACGAAGCCATCTGGGCTCCGGGCTCTTGACGTGCGGTCCCTGAGCAGCTTGGCCCGAAGAAAGGCGTTTCTCAATGCAACTTTTTTAAGCCAAGCGCCTTGACTTGTGAGGCCGGGAGATCCCGCGATGCCAGGAGCTCTGGCTAGCTCTACAAGTCATTCCAGCAACGAAGACAAAGTCTTTTTTGGCAGATGGTCTACCATTGCCCGGTGCTGTTAAGGCGCTGGCTTATACTCGCGGCGCCCAGCTCTCGGAAAGTTGGAGGATGAGGCGGGCAGGCTGAGCAAATGCCGGTTTTGTGGGTCAAGGCTTCCGCTGTGCCATGCCTTCGTAGCTCCTTCCAGCGGTCTGGGCCCCGTCCTCCACAGAGTAGCTGTGCAATGCTGTGCAATGCTCCGTAATAGCTGTGTCTAGCCTCTCGGAACTCCTCAAGCCTTAGGCCTCGCCACACCGATCCAGCTGAGACAGGATGTGATCCGCTCTGAGGCGAGAGTGCTGGGTTTCAGGTGTTTTGCACAAGCAACCAGGGTGGGGACAGGTGCGAGGCTTGAGCACGCCTTTCGCGAGCAGAACGTCTTCAACGGCCAGCGTCCGAGAGACCGGGCGGAGCCCTAGCTTGTCTGCTTCCCTCGTGCTGCGCGTGGAAGCGAAAGGCTCACTGGGGCATCGCAGGAGCTGCAGCCGCAGTCAGCGCCTCAGTTGTCAGTGACGTTGTGTGGCTCCATACCCTCCTTTCACGTGCATGCGCTCCAGCATGTACTCCTGACGTTGAGGCCGTGGCAGCCAGTCTGGCTCGCTCACAGCGCTGCTTAGCATGACTTGGCTGCTCTTTGTCAAGCTCCGCAGTATCTGCCTCCGCCCTCTGCCCAGGAACCTGCCTGGCAGCGCAGGCCAAGACGAAGCAGAGCAAGGTATCAAGGCGATGACCTTGACCAGTCTTTCGTGATTTTGCAAAAAGCCAAATTGCCAGGTTGAAAGGTGGCGCCGCCTCTGCCCAAGACCACAGGGGTGCTGACTCCAAGGAACGCAGGGAACGCAGTGCTTGTGTGCTTGTGCCAAGATGCTGACCGTTCGCAAGTCCAAGAACAACTCTCACGTAGCCTTGTGCGACCGCAAGGGTGAGGCCCGCCTGATCTGGGCACTGCTTGATGAATTTATGGAGGGGTCTCAGGTCGTGTGGTGCACCACAGAAAAGCGCTACGGCTCCTGGGCTGATGCTGTTCATGATTGCGTTACCGGAGAGCAAACGCAGGGATTCACAAGATCCAGCGTTTTGTCAGGCCAGCTACTTCCGAACGCCAACCGTGCCATAGAGGCTTCCTGCCACTGACTCTGGATTCCTTGAGACATGGCTGTTGAGGCCGCGCTCTTCGTTGCAGACAAGCTTGGTGTGGAGTCCATTGTGCTGCAGGTCAAGGGGGCGCCAGGGCCTTGGTCTGCCTTGAAATGCCTTGGAAGTTGCGAGAAGTTACGGAATACGCAATACGGAGGCCCGGGGCTCTGGGAAGCATCATCGCCACCATCCGAAGCTCCGGCATTGCGGTGTCCCGGCCAACACTTGGCCCCAAACAAAGGTGAGCTCCTGCTTTTTTGCTTCTGCCCAGGTGAGCCAAGCATACGTACGAAACACAATTGCCTACGGAGGCTGGTAAGGGATGGCTGTATCTGTCGCACACTCAGGGATGTCCTGTGAGGTTGCCGACCCCGTCTCATGCGCCGTGTGTGAGCTGCGAGAACATATGCTCCCTCCACTTTGTGGGAAACATTTTCTCTCAGCATCATGCTGCTCCTAGAAAATGTGTGTTGGTCGTTTGGGGGATGCTCCTGATCCGTGCTGTCGAAGCTTGGGTGTACTTGTCTCAAGCAGCTGAATTACGGATGCGTGCTTGCAGATGGCCGCGATTACGAAAGTGATTCCGCAACCCCGCAAGACTTGATTCCAGAACATTTTGAAGCCACTACAAGAATGTTGCCTCACAGGTCTTTGCATGCTGAAGGCTATTGGGTTTCGATTGCATATGTAAGAGCAACGGCAAGTACTGCATGAGCAGAGACCCGGCTGGGCTTCTTGTAGATGGCGGTGCGAATTTGCCATGGACTGGCAGGCCAGCACATGCGAATAGGCTGAAGCTTCTCCAGTCCACCTGGCCTCCAGGAGAAAGATATCTCCGGCTGGGCCAAGGAGACTTTGCAAGAAATTCTTGCAGAGGCTCTAAAGGACAGCTGCGAATGCACTCTGAACCCCTCGTGGCAGCCACTGCTGGAGGATCCAGAAAGCTCAGGATTGGTGAGGACACCCTGGACATTCTTGGAGGCAGGCGCGCTTATCCGCCTTCTGAAAAGTGTGCTTCTTCCTGTCAGGTTCACGTTCTGCGAGTCGAAGTCAGCGGTGAAGCCAGCCTCTGTGGTCGCAAGGGGCAGGCTCGCGCAGCGGAATGCTCTCATCACTCATGGCTCTTATGAGCTGGACGCCTGCGCGCAGAATACGCGAGGTCTTGCTCCAGTTCGATTTAAGCCTCGGTGCGGAGCTGGAGATCAAGGTCCGGCAAGACCTGCACTGCGCTGGTTGTGAGTGCCGCGGCCACTAGAAGGCAACTCGCTCTTATGGAGTTCGGGAGCTCAGTTCCAGTGAATGTAGCGACGTGCCTGACGTGCCCTGGGCTATGTCCCAGGCAGATTTCCCAAGATCCCAGCACTGGCCTCGCTGGCCTGCTGTACTTCGAGTCCTTGGCTTCGAGTCGGGGGAAGCGCGTCCAGAAGTCCAGGCCTGGTCCGCCCGCGAACAAAACGCGTGATGTGCTCTCTTTCTTTTTGTTTTTCTGAAGTTTGTTTGAGGTTCAGTTTGACGACCCGCAGAGCGAGGTGGCCAGCGAGGTGCAGAGTCCAGAGTGTTTTTTCTTTTAGACGCCGAACAAAGCACCATACCATCTTCCCGCGACCTTCCCACAGCCACAGGTGGCTTGGTTCCTGCACGAGGGCCTTGGCGCCAAGCTGCTTCAGCGGGCACTGGACAGGCACAGAAGTGCATCCTTCTTTCCGCAGTTTCCTTGCATTTGGCTTCCTTCATTGCAGATGGCGAGCTACCGCAAGGCGAAGGTTTGCTGCGCAGGCCGCCCCGCGGTATGCGTGATTATCGTGATTAGTGTTAGTGCTCTCCCCACTGATGCAGTGGGTCTGAGCTGTTGCTGCATGCCAGCATCAGCATTCGTATGGCATGTCGGCAGTCTCAACTTCTAATTACTGGCAGCGTTTGAAGGTGCATACAATACAAGGCTTACCGACACTGATCGCATAGTCAGTGGCCGCAGGAGCCTGCTGCATCGGCCACCGAGACCACGGAGACGGCCACGTCTTGGATGTCGGGCGATCAAAGAATCGAAGCATCGTACTGTCGGTGTTGAAAGAGTTTAATTTAAGGTCTGCAGATGCCATGCTGACGGCCAGCATGTCCCTGGCTTATCAGAGGCATTGGAGTTGGGGCAGGGCTGTCAGTGAACGCCTCAGGAAACGCATTCCACATCCCGTGCGACCGAAGAAGAAGGCACATCATTTGGTCAGCAGTTCAAACGAGGTTCCAACATTCGGGTCTCTCTCTGATGAGAAGCCTGTGGCTATTTGCAGGCAGTTGCGCGCGAGCCCTTGGTGAAGCCCGTGGCAAAGTTTGTGGAGGCATCGTTGGAGAAGCTCGGAGGCAACATGGGCGAGAAGGCATCACACTTTTTTTTGTGGAAGCTAGTCTTCTGACTGCTGTAACTGAACTTCAGATCTACAATTTTGGATGCCAACCATCCAATCATGTGGTGAATTGTTTGTTATTCCGGGAGGTTCTCATTCGTGGGAAGCTTTGCATAATGACCACGGTGGCTGCTGGAAATAGCTCAGCTACAGCCCAGCCAGGTGTTACAGCCAACATCTTCCAACATTCAGCATTTTGTGGCCAGTGAAGTTGACGATCGTCTACAGACAGAGCAGTGCTTAGAAGAAGAGTTCCGCTATGGGAGTTTGGTAGCGGAGCCGGTTAGCTTTAGGCTAGCCGCATAGAGTTCCAAACGTGTAGGCTGCTACGAACACGCTTTTGCTCCGATAGCTGCAGCTGCTTGATCTCTTCGTGGGCATCCTTGTGCTCAACAGCCAACGAAGACCGCGAGCGGCGCCTACTACTTCCTGGTGCTGCAGCAAGAGTTTGCCGAGGAACCCATTTTGATGGTTCGGGAATATAAGGAGGCTAAGAACCTGAACAGTTTGGTCACTTGGAACAAGCTGGCTAGCAGATGTCTTTGGACAACCTTTTTTCGCTCACTTGTCAGGCAAGGGAAACTTCGGGCAGCAAGGACGTGAAAACCACAGCAGAATCCAATCAGGGGACGACTTGAGAATTATGAGGGTGGAGAGACCTGTGGAGGAGAGCGATGTCGGGTGGAGGGGAGAGCGATCTCGGGGGAGACGAGTGGGGGAGCGATATCGGCCGAGGACTATTGCGGGGGGGGCGGGGGGTGGGAGGAGAAAGCAGAGGAGGATGAGGAGGAGGAGGGAAAAAAGATCAGGGGAGCAGAGCGATACCGGATGGCTCCTGGCCTGGCGGCCCCTGGAAGCACCGTGTTTGGCTGTTGGGTTCAACCGATTCGTGTTTTGCCCTTTGGACCCATTTTTGTGATCTTACCAAGACATAGAGTCATGGAGCTCTTGAGTGGGAAGCAATGTAGCCCAGCGAGCAGCAGGATTTCGGGCTATGCGATACGGCACTTTGCAATTCTTCAGCGCACTGTGTACTTTGTGGGTTTTCCTGCTTGACCGGCTTGACCTTTCTTTCGTGTTTGCTTTGGCTAGCTCAGGGAAGCGTGGCCTGCGGAGCCGTCAGCCCGCGCCGAGCGGCTCCATCAGGCGGGCTGACACAGTCCGAAGAAAGACCTCCCACGCGAGCTTGCTCTTCGCTCTCCCGCGTCCCAACTCTTGCACAGTTTCCATCCTTTTCACAACAGTTCACCTGCCACGAAGTGGCATCTAATCTTGCATCCGTGGCTAGAGATACGGCCGCCCATACTGCATGTACTGCACGACCACCAGCAGAATTATCATTTATCTTGTATGTGTTGCCTTGTAGTGCAGAGGCCTCAATAGGCCCACACCACCCCTTATCAGTTATCTTTGGACCAAGCAGAGGGTGCTGAGAAGACCAAAAGAGGCTCTCCGGGCACGGCGTTATGCAGAGGCCAGCTGCAGCCAGCTGCGGCCAGCTCAGAGCTTCATTTGAAGCCAGGAGCAAAGTCTCTTGATTCGGAGGTCTTCGGCCTGTTGGATAGCCCTGCTTGCATCCTGAATCTACCCGTTTCAGAGGAAGGCGCCAAGGGGGGGGATCCAGGTGAAATTATAGATATTGCTTGGAAATCTCTTTGAGGACTCTCTGCCTTGCACTCCGCAGTGCTCAGCAACTCCACCGACATGCTGTCGCTGATTCTGCAGGTGGGACGTAGAACTGTAGCTCCGGTCCTTTTCTCTTACCTGCCGGGGAGGCTCGTGCTGAGCTTGCCCCCAAGGACTTGCCATGAGCCCAAGGACTATTACTATACAGGAAAAAAAGTGCTGCAGCATGGTGATGTTGCTAGCTGAGGCTAGGCCGCACACCTCTCCTCATGGCTCTCAAAAAGGTGTTGCCAGGATCCTATGGACACGAGGGAACCCTGCATTGCCTTGCCCAGGGAAGCCTCGAGTTGTCGCGGAGCCTCTTGGAGGCCGCCAGCTCAGATTGCCAAGATTTGAATTCTGGGATCCTGCAACCTCACCTGAGCGAGTGTCTGGGCTGTCAGGCATGCCAAGCAAACATGCAATCTGTGATTTTGGTGGCTGAAAGCGTTTTGCCATAGTTTCTGCTGTGGCTGCCATGTTCGCAGACAGATCACTCGCTGACAAGCCCGTGAAAGCCAGAGGAACTTGCGCTCCTTGACATGGCCCCTTTCCAGACGCCGCATACGCCGCCCAGCCGCCCAGACATCAGAGATCCAGAAGGATCCAGAACTTCATGAATTCTAATGTTTTTTTCACGTACGTGCAAAAAAACATGATAATTCATGTGGCTTTGGAGCTCCAGCTCCAGCTCCGCCAGCTCCGCTAGCTCCGCCAGCTCCGCCACCGCAGTCGGTGCAAACGTTGAAACGTTTGCAGTTTGCTTAGTCCCCGGTTCACACTGTGTGACAGGGATGGGCTTTTGTGACTGTAATGCTAATGCTGCTAATGTGTATGTAGGGCGATACATCAGGAGATGGAGAAGTCTCGACAGGCGCTCAAGGCTGAAGTCGCGTGTCCGCGTTCACTTGACTTTGGAAGCGGACTCAGCGGATGCCTGAGTTGTGTGACTTCGAGAAGATGCGCGAATGGCTCTCCTTTCGTTCGCGCTTTTCCCTTTCCGGAGTCCCTAGACAACATGGCAGATCTTGTAAAAATCCTAAGATGCAACAATTTCCACGCTGTGGACTTGATCCAAGTCCCATCGCCTGCTGTTGGCCGGTGAGAGTTGTTCCAATGTTTCAGCCAATAGCGGCTCCGCCATGGCGGTTTTTTTTTGGGTCGGGATCAGTGCACAGCAAATCCCGACAAAAGATAGATCAGGCTGGAGCTTTCGAGGCGGAAGAGGCTTGACTGCACCCCTGATGCGCATTGATGCGTGACAGTGCGCGACAGTGCCCGGCCGCACATGCAGGGATGGTTGGTGGATAGGCTGAGCCAGGCCCGAAGAACGAAGACTCAGAAATCGAAATTCCATGTTGCGACTGCTTTCCGCGCAGTGCTTGGACCTCAGCTCCGCCCCGGAACTCTTCGAACTCATTGACGCCAAGGCAGTGGCTGAAAGTTCTCACTTTTTTTCACGGTCGCTTGCAAAGCTTGAGATTGAGGAGAGGCCTCGGCGCCAGGGACGGGCCCTGTTGCGGGCCCTTCTGCAGAAAGACGCCAGGACGTGATGAGGACCTTGAAGGCACGAGTCGCTTGCGCGAGTTGGAGGACCGCCGAGGCAGCGCTCGAGGCTGATGAGCGCTGCTTTGCTCTCCTAAGAAACGGGACCGGCCGCTTTCTTTTCGAGGCTGGGGCGGATCCGTCCTTGTCTGACGGTGCAGGCCCGAGCCCAAAGCAAAATGCCTGTTCTGGGTGATTGGCGTCAAAGGTGGTGACCACCCCCTTCATCTCCTAGCCAAAACCAAGTGGCGCGAGGACTTCGGGCTAGTATCTGGGGGCTCACCTGGTGATGTCCATGCGACGTGATGTGACCATGTCACGTGGAGGAGTCAGTGGTGCAGCTGGAGGCATGTCTTCCCCAGCAGGTTGGGATGTCGTTGAGTCACTCACAGAGGTCCAGAAACTGACCAGGAAGCTCGTGCAGGCCATGCCCCTTTCATAGGCAAAGCTTCTGTTCCTCCAGAACTTTGTAGCCGAGGCCAAGGCAGACGTTAACGCGAGGAATGCTCGGTCGGAGACGCCGCTTCTCTTTGCTGCGCATCGAGGGGATTCGAAAATGGTGCAGGACTCTTTTTCGCTTAAACAGTTTCAGAAGTTTCGGAGTAAGAACCGTTTCTATTCTTGTTTGCCGCAGTCTCTTTTGGAGCTGCGAGCTGATCCGGCGGCGGCCAACGATGAAGGCAGCGCGGACTGCAGCGAACCAGAGATAAGCTCCAAGAATACCAAACAGCATCAAACAGCTGTGTCCAGGCAGCACAGCCCTCATGTTTGCGGCCCACAGCGGGCACGAAGAGGTCTGCAGGATGCTGCTGGAGGTTCGAGTGTGCATGCGGCCCATTGCTGCAACCACTCGTGATGCTCCGCAGGCTTATGCGGCTCCCGGTGTGCGGAACTGCCACGGGCTTACCGCCGAGGAAATGGCCACGAAACGGGGCTTTCGAAAGATCGGAGCCAGAAGCTCAGAGCTCAGAGCTTTTCCTCGTCTCTGAGTCTCGCTGTCTAAACAGGCCTTGATCGCTGCGCATGCCCTGGCACCGGTAACCCCTTGCAATGCCTCATCCGCGCGGAAGAGGCCGAGCTCCGCGCTGGAGTGGTTAAAGCCTCGTGTTAGCTCGCGACGCAGGGTTGACCGTTCTGGTATGTTGTAGTCATTGTAGTCTGGCTGCTCTCAGATAGCCAAAGCACAGGATCTTGTTAGCTTGCGACGTGTAGGCCAGCTGGCGCCGCAATCTCCATTTGCGAGAACGTCCGGGCAGGAACATGAGATAGAAGCGTGTGAATTTCTGCAGCTGATGTGAAGGCATCGCAGGAGGGCCTCACGGACAAGGCAAAGACCGGAAAGAGACCTGAGAGAGCTTGAAGAAGAAAAACGACGAAATTTTATGCGTGCTGTGTGCTGGCAGGTGCTTGCCGCCCTTCGTCCTCAGGTGCCTAGTATACAAGGAAAAGAAGCGGGTGGCTCGGGTGGCTTGGCAGGCATTCCCGGATTTTGGCGGAGGTGGTGGGCCCAAAGCGCAGGCGGCGACTCTCGGAGATTCTCGGAGCACACCGCGAAGCTGAATCATCTTTAAGCCTTTTGCCAGGTGCGGAGCTTCGACCACAGCAAGTCGCTTCGAAGCAGAAAAAATCACCATGGCTAAGCCTTGCTTTTTTGTGTTCTCCACCTTGCGTTCTGGGAGGTGGGACCGCATCGTTGAGGACCTGGAGCGGCGTGAGGAGGCGCTGTGCTGTGATGTGCTGTGGGTTTTGTGGAATGTTAAGAGGGCAGCAAGTGCAGGTGAAGGACCGCAAGGAGGGCCTGGCAAAGCACCCTGAGTATGTGTGGAAGAATGGCGCGCCCGCGGTTCTGCAGATGTTTCTTGCAATCACTTTCCAACTTGTGCCTAGCAGGTGTCAAGATGCGGGTGATGCTGTAATGAGCAGTGACACCGGAAAAAGAAAGGATACTGCTGTGCAGGGCTTTCATGAAGTCCAGCCTTGTCATGCCTAGAGGAATCTAGAGGACTAGCTCCTTTAAGCCTTTGCGCTCTTTGTACGCCACTTTCCTGCGTTTCCAGGCTCGGAAGCAGCGTCTCTTAGTGGGTGCCGTTAGTCATCATCCCCCGTACTGGTCGCCGCTAGCTGAGGGACCGGGTAGGTATTGAATGCCGTGCTAAGTGAAGTCCCCAGGTCATGGCTGAGCTCGATGACGAGGAGGTTGCGGCTCCCGAGGCTGAGCCAGAGGAGGAGGTGCCATTCCCGTGCCAGTGGCAAAAATGAGTTCGGCTTGCTCATGGCGGGCTTTAGGTGACAGACCTGATGGGAGCCGTGCGCGGCGTGCTGAAGAAGTCCCTGATGGTGGACGGTGTCATCCGCGGCCTCCATGAGGCAAGGTCGAGCATCAGATTTATGGGTAACGGATGCGAGCTGAGGGCTTCTTGCTTCAGGTTGCCAAGCACGTTGAGGCCTGCAAGGCCCAGGTGGTGTTCATGGCCGAGTCCTGCAACGAAGCAACCTACAAAAAGCTGATCCAGGCTTGGCCCTTGGCTGCTTTGAACCATAGACGCAATTAATCTTCTTCAATGCCAAGGGGCTTTGTGTGGAGAAGAACGTGCCTGTGATTGATGTTCCAGACAACAAGAGCCTCGGCGAGTGGGCAGGAGACGCATAAGATTTCTGTCAATGCTACCGGTGCGTGCAAGCCAGCTGCATCGAGCGAATGTGCAGGCCTTTGCAAGATCGACAAGGATGGCATGCCCAGAAAGGCTTGACCAGCAAGCATAGCTTTGCCAGACATGCGGTCATTCTTGAGATGAGAGCAAGGTTGTTGGTGCCAGCTGCGTTGCTGTGGTGGACTTTGGAGAGGAGGGCGAGGAGCGGGAAGTTCGACGGCCTAATGCAGGCGTTTTCTTGCCTGTCCGGCCGTGTGGGTGCAGGCCTACAACTACATGATGAAGCACCTCGGTAAGTGAGCGGCGGAGCTACCCCTCGGCCAGAGACGCGAAAGAGAGCAAGCGCGGATGGCCTCTGGTTTTCCATATGAATCCTTCTTGGACGTAGCATGCAGCAATGCCAACCAACCCAATATTTCTGTGTTGTAAAGGCGAAGCTTGATTCACTTCGCATGTGGGAAGCAACATCGACAAGGAAGAGCAGTATCAGAACACGTTGAACATGCCTCAAAGCCACGAAATCGTTCTGCTCGAGAAGAGGAGACTGGGTAGCTACTAGGTAAAGGCCAGGGCGAGCCGCCTTTGAGCAGCACATCAGGCGATCAAGCCAAGTTCAACATACGAGGCACCAGGGCAAGACAGTCTCATACATACTCATGTCGATTGATGGCCTTCAAGGTGCCAGCATGAAGCCTGCTTTCCTACTGTAGAGCAGAGTACGCACAAGACATTCAAAGTCTCAGGTGATGCCGTGGAATCATACTTACGCAGGTTGCTTGCGATCCCTGCCCCTTCCCTGCCTCCGCCATGCGTAGTCAAAGAAGCAGTGCCAAGACCTGGCCAGAATTAGTGATGTGCCGGAGTCGCAGAGACCTCTTTCCAGTGAGCCAGCCATCCCATTACAATTCGTAGCATTGCTTTGCAGCTTCCGTTGTATTGGAAATTGGTACAGGAGGATAAGGCCATGCCCCAACCCTTCCCCCCTTCCTCTGTACACTCCCTGCTTTGCTGCTGGCATTATTTGTGGTTCGCAACTCCTTCGTTATCCTTTGAGAACCTGTTGCGAATGATTTTTAAAGGTTTGCACATCCGCAGCATCGTGAAATGCTTTCTGCTCACTTCCTTGTGCGCAACGTCTGTCCGCCTGGACCCTGCTACAGAACTGTTGCGCTGCTCAACGAACGCAAAGCCTGTCGAAAAGGCATTTAGAAAAGGCCTTGCGAGGAGGCCCTGCATCGGTAGTGGTTTCGGCAAGCGTTGCTGGTGATGATCAGGGCACGGGGGCAAGGCTTGCGAGGGGGCTGGGAAGGGGGTGGTGGCGGGGAGGGGTGTTACTACAACAATTTGGTGATATGCATTCTGGATCTAAACGCCCCTGCACAGGCAACCCCCTCTGCCCGCGCTCCGCGCCGCCCGAACCCCCCCTAGCCCCTCTAGAACCCCCGAGATGAGCGGGAGGGTTATTTACTCTCCGAGTCATTTAAACGCGCCAGGCCTCCGGCCTCGGCGGATTGCTCTGACTGCTGTGGTGCTCTGTCGCGTAGGCCTTGAATTTCTCTTGAGCGCGTACAAAGCCTGAACGTGTTCCGCCAGCCACGGCTTTTAGAGCACTTGGAGATGAATCGATGCACGGTCTTCCTCCACTTTTGCACGCCTCCCACCACACGACATGTGTCCAAGCGAAAGACTCTCCAGTCGCCATAGCCTTCCCTTCCTTTCGCCTTACCTTGGCCCCTTTGTCACAGCAAAGAGCCTGTTGCGAAGCTGGTCCGTGCATTCGGGTTTGAGACTCTAAGTTTTGGCATCCCGGCGCTCAACGTTACCCAGGTCATTGCGATCCTGCACGTTTGCCTTCAGCATATCGGTTTACAGGCCAACGTTGCCGCAGTCCAGCACCCCTAGAGCCAAGGCACTCAACGCACCCCCAACCGAAAAGGTCATTGGGTATCCATTTAAGCTGTCCAGCATCCAAGTAGCTACGAGCAGTTTTTCCGCCGGAGTAACGTTCTGGCAGTAGCACTCTCTCCCTCTCTCTCTCTGTCTCGCCGTTGGGGCGCCCGGGCCCAAGACCAAGTTGGCCTGCAGACGTTGTGCAAGTGGTACGAGTGGTATGAGCATCTAGCCTGGGGGAGTGGCGAGGCCCACAGATCTGCACATGGACTAGCAGAATCACAGGCCGCCGTGACCTCAAACCATTTGTCGAAAGAATGCTTCGCTCAAGGCCGCGTAGCGCACCATGAAGGGTGTCAAGGCTGGTGGAATGCTGCATCTGATGATGAAGGTAAACACGTGTGTGTGTGTGTGTGTGTGTGTGCGCGCGGCGCTGAAGGAATGGCACTAAGAGCCCTGAGAGCAGTCAGCGCAGGCTGCCGTTCGCGGCGCGCAGGAGACCTTGGGCTTCGACTCCCCGAGTCATATGAAGGGCCTGCAGGCGCGGGAAAATCTCAGCAACTCTCAGCCGAAAAGGAAGGCTTATGGTCAAGAAGTGTGAAGATTTTGGGAGTAATTTTTGCTGCATGTTCCTTTGGATCGCTAGAATGTTCGCTTGCGACTTTTGCTATGGCACTCGACGCCCATGTAGGTTGTTTTCCTCGCTGTCCCTGGACTTTTGTATTGGAAAATGCTTTTGTGATGCTGCGGCGTAGCTTCACCGCGCATTCCCCAGCGCTCCTGCAGCTGCAGGTCTTTATAGCAGACATCCGCAACTGCCAAACAAAAGAGCAAGAGCGGCAGAGGGTAGACAAGGACCAAGCCATGTCCTTTGAACAGACGTGGCTACGGGAGCCGTTAGAGCATGTCTGGGCTGGCAGAGGAACTGTCGAAGATCCGGCAGAAGTTTGCCACGCCAAAGACTTTGTCCGGCTATGACCGCAAGAAGTGAGCAGCACTTGAAAGTGGTTGAAAGTGCCACGTGGCCACGTGTGCTCTCAGCTCGTTGGTTGGAAGGTACGTGTGGAAGCTGCTCTATGCGTATATGCTGGGCTACGAAATTGACGACACCGGCCACTTCCAGGAGCGCGGGTCAGGTGCAGATAGTGGGGCAGTGGGGCCTGTTCCTGTCAAGCCGAGGCCGTGGAGCTCTGCTCGTCGCCCAAGTTCAGTGAGAAGACTGCAGGGTCGCCATCGCAGATCATCGAAAATTGGCATCTCAGTTGAAATGCCAAGCTGACTGCCCCTGGAGGTATTTGGCAACGTCGCTGCTTCTAGCAGACAACAACGACATGGTGCGGATGATCGTGAACAGCGTCAAGACCGACATCTCCTCCGGCAATGAAGCAGGGATCCCAGAACAGCCTGGACCAGCGTATAGAGGTTCAAACCTGAAAACTTTGACAGCACATGGCGGCCCTTGCGTTAAACACGGTGGCCAACATCGGAGGCCAGAGTCCCGACAGGCAGGCAGCCTTGTTTCCTTGGATGGAGGGCTGTAGTGCAGGACCCGAGTTTGCTGACAACCTGTTCACGGACATCTCCAGGATGATCCTGGCGCAGTCCAATGCGCAGCGTGCCTTAAAAGACAGCCGCAAAATTCAACCTAAGAACAAGTGCGCTGGAATGAGGCTGTCCCCGTACATCAAGCGGAAAGCCTGCATCTGTCTCCTGCGGCTCTATCGCAAGGACATGAAATTATGCAAGCACTTGAGCGAGAGCATCCTGGGACTTGTGTCAGGAAAACGACGGCTTGCAGCCGGAGGCGAAGGGTAGCTACGTATGAAATGTACCCACACATTTTTTCAATTTCTTCAGTTCCAGGTCTGGTCTGCCAAGCTCGCCGCGCTCTTCAACGAGCAGGACATTGGCCTACTAACGCGTTGGCCTTGAAAGATGTCTTTCTTGCAATGTTCTCTAGACCTTGTAGCTGGGTAGTGATTGGGTCTGGGTTTAGGTTTCGGCTGTTGTTTGTTAGGGCTGTACGAAACTCTTCTAAGCCGCTGGTGCAATTCCAGAGCCCCGAATTAGGGTCCAGGCCACCGGTCCAGGCCACTGAGCCGAGAGAAAACAACCGAAACTTGAACCATCGAACGCTTGTTAGAGCCAGAATCTGAGAATCAGAGGTTTCTCCAACTTGCCAAATTCCTGTCCCAACCCTAAATCCCGGTGCTGGGGCAAGCGCTTCAGAATTTTTGCCATTGGATGTCAAACTTCTGAGCTTGGGATTGTGAGAGTCTGGCCTCTGCGTTCCAGGTCAGCCAGTGGCTTCATGCTGGGCATCCTGGAAATGGGGAAGTTCCCTGCCGCAAGCCTACTGCAATTTCAGGCATGTTTCAGCACGGCTCAGTTGTAAACTTGCTTGTTTGGCTCAAAGGTCGAAGCTTGCTTTTGCATTCAGTGGCTAGTACTTAGGATGTATGTATTACATTAGGTCGTTCTCAGACTTCCTGCCACTTTATGTGTCTCCGTTCTAATGCAACTCTCAGGCGGCATGCGCATTTTGAGGGTAGAAGGAAATGCGATGTTGCACATTCCGCAATCAACACTTTGCCAGCAATTTCCTCACTCACATGGTACTTAAGATTCAGTAGACAGGAAGCCCCTTCATCCTGCAGATCCGACAGACTCACCAGTCCGCTTGTCCTGGTACTGCAACATGTGTGTCTCTCCAGAGAGCAAGGTCAGGACGTGTTGTTGGCCGTCGTTTGTGGTATCTTTGCCATGCTCATCAATTCATGTGCATCGCATGTGGCACGCAGGCGGGCACTCAACAGCAGCTGGCTCCTCCGCAGAACTGAGGGTGCTGCATTCTGCGTCCTGTTCTTGCTCTTCTCTCTGCGCTTCCCAGGAAGAAGCTTGTGCAGTGCTTTCGGGATGCCAGCGTGACTTCAAGACTGCAGCTGCAGAGCTTCAACAGCCAGCTGCTCAGTTTACACCTGACCTTCAAAAGGCTTCGCAAGAAAACTTGAACGTGTCAGGTTGCAAGGTGAAAAGAAGGACCTGGAAGGCATCTTGGAAAAAGCAGCAACCTCCCAGCCCAGCTGCCTAGCTGGCTATCTCGCAAAGACTCAGGCACCTTGCAGCTTCTTTGTGCAACTTGGCTGTATCCGCTTGTGACGAGTCTACGAGTCTGCGAGTCTGCACCTTGCTTGGAGAAGCAAGCAAGCAAGCGAGGTGCAAGAGGCCTCGGCGCGTGAACAGCTTCAACAGAGGAAGGCAGGGCCTGAAAAAAGTGTCTCGTGTGTAATTTCTGATTTTCCGATTCGGTGAGTCACGGTGCATGTTGTGCTGCACGTTGTGCTGCACGTTGTGCTCATCGTGGTCCGCAGGCTGAGTTAATAAGGCGTGCCCTCGCTGTCTCTGAGGCGGGCATCGGGATGAGGCTTTTGGAACGCCGTGTTTGCTGTGGCAAGGCCGCGCGTCGAAGAGCTGCAGCCCGCTCGCCGGAGAGCGATGGTGATAAAAGGGCCATGTCGCGTTGTACAGTGGCGAAGTGGCGAAATGGTAAGGGATGGAGCTGAGTGATCCAAGCAGACCCTTTTTTGAGGCCCCGGCATGGTCGGGTGTGGTGGCACCCGTCTGCCAGAGCCTGGCCAACTTGGTGCAGGGCATCTGCCCAGAGCACTACGAGTCCGCCAAGGGGCTGTGAAACCTCCCAGCAACAGCAAAAGCTCGGCAAAGGTACTACCATGTGCCAGCACCCTGGCTGCAGAGCAAGATGCTCCGCATCCTGTGGGGGCCTTGGGGAAGACCTTGCGCGTGCAAATTCCGCAAGCCGCAACCTCATGTGGTGCTCATTACAGGCAATTCTTCCCAGTCACCACCTTCGATGCCGAGTTGCTGCACCGCCCCTAGATGAGCTACATCCAAAGCTGGGGCTTGAAGGGGGGCTGGCACCAGCACACCAACACGCAGGCACCGGCTGAACCTGATTCTGCAGAGCATCTTGGCGAAGCCTTCTTCGCAGCGCAGTCCGGCACCTCTTCCACCAGGCTGGACTGGAACGCATCGCGGGCGTCCTCTTTGGCGCTTCTGGGCATTTCTTGACCCCCGGAGGTCCCGGCAAGAGGCGCACGAAGGCGGCGGCCCTTGATCGGGTTTTGCGGCTTCGTTCTCGGTCGGAGAAACAAGCTTCGGAGGTCGATGCAGAGCGGCAGAATCGCTCCAACGCTGAGCATGCTGTCCTCTTCGAGGTCCGAAATCAAAAGGGAGGTCTGAAAGAGGCCGTTGTTGTGAGTGGGATTTAAGGGGCTCTTGGGCCTTCGAGGCTATGAACCTGATGATCCACTTGGAGGTGGCTTCGTGCAGTCATTGAAGGATGCTGCGAGCGGCTGCGGCAGTACAGTGCAGCTGTGAGGACACAGCAGATCCGGAGACAACGAAGACGGCGGCGGGTCTTCTTGGGATCTTCCTCTCCTCCACGGATCCCAACATCCGGCCCGGGTCTGAAACGCCCTAAGGCCCAAGGGCCCAAATTGCCACTTTGGCGGTTTGGCCTTCTCTGCTTCTTTGCTTCGCGTTCGTTTCTTTCGAGGTATCTGGGCTTGGAGACCATGGCGCGGCTGGCGAGCAACCTGCCACTTCCCCAGTTCCCCAGAAACCAGCAGAGTTTGGGCTCTTTCTGCTTGCATTTTGTAGCTGCCAGCTGCCACAGCCGCACGCAGTCGCCAGGTCAACTCACGAGTATTTGGACAGGTGCTTTCAGAGCGCAGAGAGTTGAGCAGCGTTGAGAAGTAAAAGCTGCAGCTGACTGCACCAAGCACTTCTTGCAGATACAAGAACCAGATCCTGGACAAGATGCATGAAACTGACATCTCCATCCGCCGACAGGCATCCTTCTTGGAAGCCTACCGATGCCAGAATTGTATTCCCTCGAGTCCGTCGCAGGCGTTGAACCTGCTCTACGCATTGTGCAGGCTTCAGCCCTACTCAGCTTGCATGAATCAATGCACTTGACACAACACATGGCAATCTTGCTTGCAATCTGGATGCCACTCTTGCGCAAATTGTTGAGCATCATGAGGCCGGAGAACTGGCAGCAAATCGTGGATCAGCTCCTCGAAATTCTTGGCTCCAGTGACAACTTGCTTCAAGAGGTCTTGTCAGATCTTGGAATCTCATGCGCACCCTCGCATTCCTTCATAGGAGCTCGTCCTGAAAATTGCCATCTTGGCAGAGAAGAATGCAAAGAACATCGGGTGGTATGTGGATGTACCTCACTGACAAATGCTTCATGCTGCCGTGTGACGCTCTGAGTGATGACTTCTAAGGTGGTCTTCAAAATGTTGGAGAGCGCGCCAGATGCGGTGGCGGCCCAAGGGTAAAATGAGGCAAACGGTTAAAGTGCAAGGAGAGTCTGCCATGCCGCTGGCATCTGGCCTTGGCTGCAGAGGTCTCCGATGACGTGTGGTACCGGGTGGTGCAGGTCCGATCCTCCGATGTTCTTTGGCCTTGGTTGCTGGATGTTGCTGGAAAGGAAAGCTGCTAGTGCAGGTGGTCACAGGCTTTGAGGACGGACCTTCTGAGGCGGCCCGATGCCTAAGCAATTTCTGTGGCAGAGAAGGGGAGCAGCACCCGAAAAGCCAGCTCAGCTGAGGAGCAGAATGCTCTGAGGAGGCATGCGGCCAGCAAGGCCAGGGCTATTGCAAGTCTACAAGAAGAGCTGCTATGCGCCTGTGAGGCTTACCAGAACCTCTCCAGCCAGCGCGCAGCTCATGACACGCTGCTACGCTTGGGGGCGTGCCCTGGCTTGCAAAGAGTAATTAGTATTACTTGGCGCCTGTGCTTTGCAAGTGATGCAACAACACAACCAGGTACCTCATGGGAGAGTTCGGTCATTTGTTGCCACAAAGTGTGACTCCTCGCGCGTGCGGCTCCTGGTATTATGTGTACCACGCCCAGACAAGGCAGACTGTTTCAGGAAGTTCGAAGCCCTCCATCGACACTTCCAAAGGGGTTCACCACAGACGAAGGTCGCCCACTTGTTCTTAACTGTTTACGAAGGATTATGTGGGGAGTATCATTTGTGCATTCTGTGGAAAGATTCTGTTAGGCCATCCTCCTCCTTGCCGCAGTGAAGATCCTGAATGCCAACCACGACGCCCTGAAGGGCGAGGTGGTATGTTTCCTTCGAGAGATTCAGGACCGTTTCTTTCTGACTCACAACAAACCAACGTAGGGAAGCACGAGTTTGAGGACAGTGCCGACGTGGAGCTGCAACAGCGAGCCGTGGAGCTCCTGCAGCTCTGCAAAGACGAGGCAGCTCCTCCAAACTTCAAAGTTTTCATTTGCGAGCTTGCGAGCCTGAGAGGACAACCTGGACCAGGTGTTGAGACCCATGCCTCCGTGCGCCTTGGTAATGCCATCTGCATCAGACTTTCCGTGGGATCGAGCTTCTTTGAGTTCTTGGGTTGATGTGCAAGCTGCTTGCGTTTTTGAAATCTCCTGTGGTTTGCTTGTGCCTCCAGCTACGCAAAAGCAGGGGGGGAGTTGTGGTGGGGTAGCAGGTACGCTGAAAGCGTGCAGAAGAATAATCCACTGGCCAGCAATCTCAGACTCTCCAAGTTTGACGAATCTTGACCACTTGGGTCTATGTGCTCCTTGGAATGTCGAGGTTCAGCGACTGAAATTCTCGGCAAAGAACCGAGCGCACACCCGTGCAGAGCTAGAGGAGGCCAACCGCAAATACCGCGTTTCATGCGCAAGACACGAAGTTCTGACTGAAGAAAGGGGGCTTTCAAGTGTTCGGTGTTCCGACCCCAAGTTAGTGCAATTGGTTTTCTTTTGTATGCTTGATTTTGAACGTGGCTCCTGGCCGAGCCGAGCAGAGCG
This sequence comes from Symbiodinium pilosum, assembly GCA_905231905.1. Lineage (NCBI taxonomy): Eukaryota > Dinophyceae > Suessiales > Symbiodiniaceae > Symbiodinium > Symbiodinium pilosum. Next base: position 40,075 of record CAJNIZ010025269.1, read on the forward strand.
CTTGCGGCGCTGGCGGCAGGAAGCCAAACACAGGACCAATCTGCCCAAGCTATTTCGAGCGATGCTCACTCAAACTGCGGAAAATGTGGAAACACTAGTTTGGTCACTAGTGAGACCGTGATTCATTAATAGACCGCCCCCTCAAGCAAGTACGGATCTAAATAGTCCAGGGGGGCCAATCAAATTTCGGAATATTTATTTGGGGGGCCCAGGCCTGAACACTAAAGCCTGAACCCGATTGCCTGGGCTGTTCGAACTAGCGGTCTTATAAGAAATCAATGGTTTCTGGCGTGCTCCAATTGGTTTCGGATCTCCAGGTCTAGGCTTGGGATATATATGCCTGCCAAGGCCGTGATTATTCCGTACTCTTGTTAATGGCCATTATTCCGTTCCGGCGGTCTCGGTATAGTACCCCTCAGCAGAAGTGATTGCCTGGGCTGTTCGAATAAGCGGTCTTATGAGAAATCGATAGTTTCTGGCGTGCTCAAAACCTGAGAATTGGAATGGAACTGCTTTCCAGCCAAAACGCTTCAATTCAGTAATTAGCTATGGGATCCATAGACTTAAGGCTTAGCATATATCTGCAATTTGAATCTTATTCCTGTTTTGCAGATTCTGGGGTCCAATCCGTTCAGGCCCACGTTAGCTCTATTCCGTACCCTTTTTCGGCCCGGATTTGCTCTATTCCGACCCCATTTACTAGTCGGAATATGACATTATACAGGCTTTTGGCCCGCATCTCCACATGTGCAAAGAGTGAGCGATCCCGGACATGGCCTTTGCCAGTAGAGGGGGGGCCGTGCCTTTGCCAGAGGAGTTCCATGGAGAAATATGGGCATGCAGGAAGCGGACTCGATCTTTCAGCGCAGCGCTGTTGCTTCCCCAACATGGGTATACTCTATTGACTCCACGTGGTGAACCCCGCTGCAGGTAGGCTTCAATCCAGATGTCCCCCTAGGGCTGCAAAAGGATGGACAGGAACTCGTCCCAACTCCCAACCTATCCACATCCTCAAACCGCAACGCGGTGTCCCAAGTCCCATGAAACACCAAGACATGTCCGGTATCAAGGTACCAGATTATGGAGTAACGATTACTGCTGGTAAAGCACATCGCTGACAGCTGAACTGGGACCTGACACCACATCGGCCCGTCAGACAGCAAAAACTTCGCATGGCGCGGAAGTCGGTGGGACCAGAATAGGTGTTGGGCATTGTCAGCCTATGAGAGGTGCTTGTAAGCAGAGTAGAATAGTTTCTCTGGCGAGGCGGCAAAAAGCGAAGGTGGAATGTACAAGCCAGGCACAGGGCCAAAGCTGAGCCCCTTCAACTGATGCTTCTGCTTCCTTTTACTTCCAGGGCGGGGAAAGGCCGATTCAACGGACGGGGCCCAGAAGATCATGGAGCTTCCAGACCCAGGCCTGATATATGATTCATGATGATCTCTGGCAGAGACCACGTGGGGAACACGGCATTCAAGGGACACTAACGAACTTCAGTCAGGCCGGCCTAGCAAGCCAGCGGCAGCTTCACCACCCAAGGTGCCAAGAGACTTGACACACAGAGCTCTTCATCTGTAACATGCTGGGTGGACGGGGGTGTAGCCAGGACGCATCAGCGCAGCGAGCTGAGAAAGGCTCTTTGGGAATGGTTGTAGTTGCTAGAATCCCTCTCAGGTCCGAGTCCTCAGACTCAGAGGAAGGCCAGCGCGCTGATATGCACTGTTAGTGCTTTTTTTCAAACGTTTCAAGTCCACGGCGTTGATTCCATTGTTGTGGGACAATCCTATCTAGTGCGCCATGATCAGATGCGGGCCCGGTGCAGAGTAACGGCACCGGTGCGGCGACCCCCAAGGACGCGATTGATGGTTTGCAATGGTTTGCCATCTTCTCAGATCCTGCTGAAGGACTTATGGTCCCAGCTCTGCATCACGCCGCAGGGCAGGCGCAGACTTGCACATGTGGAGCGTGGTGAATGTACAGGAGTTACCGGCAGATCTGATTTTTCAGGTTCTACACGTCGCCGCAGCTAGTCATGGAGTTGAAGCAAGAGTGCGCTCTTTTAGTTCGAGATTGGATGGCGCGCTGAGGCTGCTAATGCTTGTCCTAGTTTGCGCGCACTATTTCTTGAAGGCACTTCTCTCAACCCCTCTTCTACCCTAGAAATTTGCAAGGCCGAGTTCAGAGGCCAGAGCTCAAACCCAGCTGTGAAGGCAAAAAGGACTCCGATTGTTGGGCCCAAGGGGCTTAAGCGTAATATTTATCTCTTTCCCAGAGACTATATTGGACATGTATATGAGTAAAATGTGGTTGCAAATGCTGTGGACAACCGTGGGCCATGGCCTAAAGTTGCGGTTTTGTTTCTTTTGTTTCTCAGCTGTGAAATACACCGGCAGTTTGCTGTCACCGAAAGTGTTGGAAGGGTAGGCGAGAGATCGGAGCCAGGGCGTGGAGGGGCCTGTTTTGGGCGAACACTTTTGGGTGCATGAGTGGCGCAACAGCTGTCAAACGGGGTGTGGTTGGAAGTGAAAAAGTCGGCGAACAGTATGCATAGGAAGCTTGAGAGGTACAACGCCGCAACGGGTCGCTTGACAATCGTCTTCATCAACTCAGCCAAGGACGCCTCCAGCTGCTCAAAGTATGGGCAGTGAATTAGTGCGGCCGCATTTGGAGAGTATCTACCCTGAATCTACACGATTCAGAAGCAGAACCCCGAAAGATGTGAGGTATGTGAGGTGTTAGCAGCTGAATTCCGCATAAGGGGTTTGCAGCTGACAGCTGCTTTTCGGCACTTTCTCGGAAAGCGGTGCGGCAAGAGCAGGAAGTTGGCGCGGACTGTCGAACCAATTGAGTGTCCTGCAATAGTCATGTGAGCTTTTTTTTCCTCACATTTCTTTGGAATTTGGATTTCCATCGAGCTTGTGTATTGTTTGATATTGTTTGTGGCTCCATGATGAGGCTTGGAGCTGCAAGCACATTTCAAACCAGGGAAGCCTCGAAACGCTATCGACTCTTGCCTTTTTTCAAGCAGGCTCCCATTGGCAACATCCGCGTGCACATTCCTCAGGCAGGTGAGGGGGCAAGCGAGAGCAGAGGGCCACACAAACTTATCGTTTTCAAGCTGAGCCCTGAGCCTTCGGTGAAGCGTGGGCCGCGCATGGTATGCTCCCAGCAGTGCTGCTTCTCTTGCTGTCCTAATACACCACATTTCTGGCCGCACCTGAGTCTTGGAAAGCAGCGGGCTGCATGGCCTGATCGACCCTTGTTGAAGCGGATAGTGACAGTGTGTGTGCCCCAAGCGGTCCTGTATGGGAGTTGGAAGCATGTACAATATACGGAAGTCCAGGACTGTGTGAAGGGCCTGTCCTGGACTACGCTTCCTTTCGCCTTTTTTTTAAATGTCATTGTTTGCAGAGTGCAGTGCGCAGCTCGCACAGCCACTTAGCAGTAGCATTATGCCGCCACTTCTCCTTCCTGTGGCAGGTGGACACGATGCGAATCCAGACCTTCAGCGAGGCAGGGCTGAAGGCTGAAGCGGAAAAAAAAAAAAAAAAAAAAAAAAAAA
>CAJNIZ010025269.1:43878-56583 GCA_905231905.1 Symbiodinium pilosum
AAAAAAAAAAAAAAACAGAAAAAGAAGAAGAGCAATTTTTTAGCATAAAAGAAGGAAAGGGAGAGGGGATCTTCTCTTCTTCGGAGACTGCTGCTTAGAAGAGAAAGACTGCTTGGTTTTGACATCTTCTGAGATCTGCTCGATGCTCTGCTCCAGTCAGGTGCCCTCTTCCCTGAAGCCCGGTGAGCAGGCAAAAGGGGCGAGAGGGGCAGAAAAAGAAAACGTCTGAGAAGTCACGGAGCCGAGGCCAGCCACTTGGTCCAGGTCCAGTGCCTGCGTCCCTTCCTGCAGCCAGCCAAGTACCTCGTGGAGCTCCTCGGCTCGTTTTGGAGAGAAGACAGCTTTCAAGAAGGGTTCCTGTCCTATGACCCTCAGGTATTGTACAGCTCCAGGTGCGCCGCCTCAGCAACTGCCGATGCTGCTGCCGGGTCCCCAAAGGGACCTTAAGAGAGGCCTTTGGTGGTTCTCACCTGCCAGCTGAGGCCTGCCGTCGTTACCAAGTTCATCACGCCGGCGCAAGTGCAGGAGCTGCCTGAAAGTTTTCTCTGGAGGGGTGTTCGTTGCACATGGCTGGCAGATGGCCCAATTCCGGCAATTCTTTGATACCCTTACCGGGCCGCGGGAGTTGGTGCTGGATGGCCAGGCCCGCCATGGCTCGCTGTGTCTGGCTGTGTGTGTGCGAATGCGAGCGCGCAAGGCCAAGGCTCAGCCAAAGGAATGGCTGAACTACTTGGGGAAGGCAAAAGTGTTTTGGACCTTCCTATACTTGATTCGCTGTCCCAGCTGAGGGCTTCAACATGTTTGTCCTCCCAGAGAGTGGGCCGACAGCTGCTTTCGCGGCAGGTGCACCCTTTGCTGTGTACTGGTCGTAGGAGGGTGCAGTGGCTTTCCGCGCTCCAGGCACATTGAATACTGCAACGCCTGACCCGGCGCAGCCAGAGAAGATGATGACGGTGCCTGTCCTTGCCGGGTGCTTGTGAGGTGCTTGTGATTAGCGTTTGTAGGCTGGGCGCGGAGTGGAGAAACCCAGTGTGCCTCCAGGTCCGGCTGCAGTACGACTCAGGGCGCAACTTTGTGCGGCTGATCGTCCGGACACAGCACCCTGAGGCGCCCAGAGTCTGATGTGAACTGCCCGAAGCTATTGGAAACACGCTAAACATGCTGTTCACTTACTTGACCCCCAAGAAACGGGGTGGGAGTCGAGGTGACCAACGCGTTGGCAAAGATCATGCAGACCTACCTGATGAGCGTCCGAAGCCAAGACATGCAGCATCATGCTTTCATTCCCTTGTACACTTGATGCCTGGACTCTGCTCTGGACTTTGATTTCCCTGGCAGGGATGACCTCCGTTTCCACGCCAAGATCGCGTCTTCAAGGAGGGAAGCAAGATTGTAGCTGGTTCAGGGGGACGCTGCGCCTTTGGCGCCATGACTTAGATCAGTTTCACCAAGCCATAGAGAAATGAGGGGCGAGATGACCTGAGTCCACTTCTAGGTTTCTAGCATGCTCTTGGTGCCTTAGGCCTTGGCAGAGCATGGAAGTTTGCGTTCCCACCGCCTCTCTGGTGGACCTTGTGGCTCTAATCGCTTAGTACTTGAGTATCATGAAGTCATGCACGCTTAGGAAATCGATGTGTCATGATTTGCAGAGCCGGAGCAAGACTGAGGGAGACCTTCCTAAAGACTGAAAAGACTTCGCAACCAGCCCTAGTGCCCTACGCTTCAGCGTGCTAATTCGTGCAAGATCCTGCAAGCCTCGATGGCAGCCGTGGTTCATCCAGGAGCGTTCACAGAGAGGGAGCTGGAGAGGCGTCTGCCAAGGCTGTGCGGAGCTGCGGATGTGTGCAGACATCTGGGGAGTCAAGGCGACCCATCATGGGAGTCACCATGCCCAATCCTGAAGAAGAGCCGCCGGCCTGGTCCGAGCTAGACGTAAGGGCCTCAGCCTGCCTCAGCCTGGCTGCCCCAGTGGATGCTAGCAGCTCTTTCAAAGTGATGAGGAGAGCCTACGTGCTGCGCTGCGCTTCCTCGCGTGCGCGTCGCATGTGTGCTGCGGGCGCAGGCCGTTGTGCAGGGGCAGGCCTTTGGCTCAGGTACGAGTGCGTGGATCCGGGGCCAGTTCCTGAGGCCTGAAGCTACGTCATGTCGTGTGGCGTCGCCTTGTGCAGGGCTTTCTGAGGGATGCATTCTTGCCTTCAGGGGCCCGCCTTGCTACCGCGGCAGGCGGCTTGGTTCAGAAGGGAAGCAAAGTTTGGTTCCCTTGGCTTTTTGGAGGAGTGTGCGGGAGAGTCTGTGCAGCGCATGACGGTGGTTTTGGCCCCTTGGCAAAAAGTGCTTCGGGGGGCTGCTTTGCATTGGTGTGTTTCGTTTGTTGCTTCTTTCTCTGCGGTGCTCAATTGCTTGGAAGGACCTGGATGAGACTTTGTCGCACTGCCGCCTGGAGCCGCTGGAGAAGTTCAAGCCTCCTGGCTCAATTAAAAGGGAGTTGGGGATTTCGTTGCAGAAGAAGCCACTGCTGGGCAGAGGCCGGACTTCTGCGTACAGTTCGAAGAGTCCAAGGCCAGGATCCCAGCAAAGGCTGCCAAGCCTTCCTTGCAGGTAGTGAGAAGTCTGTTCCCAAACACGTAGACTGTTGCATGATACCATGAAGCATCCATTTGAATCAGCGGCTTTTCATGAAGAATCATGTTGCTTCTTGACTGTGTGTCTTGGTGATGCAGAGAGGGGAAATTGTACTGAAGCATGCATTTACCTATTTGAACCTTGGAAGCTGCCCTCATCTTGGCGGAATGTCGGATGCGCGCTGATTCTCGAAATGCTCGCAATAAAACTGGAATTCAGACAGGGGAGGCACGCAATTTCTGCTCTCTACCGTTCCCGCCCTTCAGTGCCTCCCTGACGATTGGTAGTGGTGGTGCAATTCCAGTTGCAATCGCCAGAAAAGCAACAACAACAGCAAGAGAAGCAGAAACCGCATATAAACCAGAAAGCAGCAAGAGGAGCCGTAGCAAGAGCACTGAACAGCAACGACTACAACAACAGCATAACAAGCAGCAGCAACAACAACTACTAAGTAGTAGCAGTAACGATAGTAATACTCGCGTTGGCAATTGTAGTACTTGTAGCAGTATAGTATCTGGAATAGTAACACAACAAACAATAACAACGTCAACGGCAGCGACCACGGCATCGACAACAGCATCAGCAATAGCAACAATAGCAGCAACAACAACAACAACAACAAGGTGGAAAGTCACAATAAGGCAAGAATGACAATAGCAAGAATAATTACATCAACAATAGTTGTTATGCCGACACCATCACCGCTCCCTACCGCTCCGGCCGCTCCAGCCACTGCCGCCGCTGCCTTGCTTGGATGGAGAGGCTACAGGCTACGTGTACGTGCGGCCCCACGCCCGGCTATTCCTGGAGGTGGCGGCGCGGCTCTTCGAGGCTGTGAGCTGGTGCAGTGAGCATGCGGAGAGCATGACTTCTCCTTTGAGCAGTAGCAATGACATTCTGCCAAGTGCTCTTGTGGAAGGTGGTGGTCTTCACTGCCTCTTCAAAAGGCTACGCAGATCAGGCGCCTTTGATGCCTCGGGCTTAAGTAAGGAACGCGTTTCAAGCCCAGCTTTAGGTGCTTGATCAGCTCGATCCAGAGAGAAAGCGCATCTCAACCCGACTCTATCGTCTGCAGCTGAAGCTTCTTTAGCTTCAACAACCAGAGAAGCCACAGCCATGTTTGTTTTCAGGTCAACACTGTGTGGAACGGTCAGGCGCCTTCCTCAAGGCGTGGCCTTCGACGAAGTTGATGAGTCTTTGCACGTCTTGGCTGGGAGGATCTGCGGCGGATGGGGCGGCAGATGGATCGGTGCCTGCTAGTGGATAATTCACCCGTGTCCCTGGCCCTCTGCCCAGACAATGGCGTCGTGGTCTCCAGCTGGACCGAACCGCCTTCCTCCAGTTGCGAATCTGACGAGAGAATCTCCTGTGATCTCTATGCCAGGACAGCGGAGGATCCGGAGGACAACGAGCTCATGGAGCTGCTGCTGATGCTGCAGCAGTGCGAAGAAGAGGCGAGTGCGAAGTGCGAACAGCGAAGGGCTTTAGCTTTGCGAGGCTTGTTGTTGCAATCTTTGAGAGGTCTCCGTTCCCAAGTTCCTCGGCCAGCGGTATGGCTTGCGAGCCATGGTCAGGGCCCGTATCTTCAGTTGAGGTTCAGGGACGTTGCCTGCTACATGAGTTAGGTGCACTGCATTTGCAAGGGGAAAGCGCGCAATGCGCAGCAGCCGCAGCAATGGACGTGTTCAGCAGCCCGAGGGTGAGCAAAGTATTTCGAAGGTGCCGGGCCAGGAAGACGAGCAGGCAGATGGTTCCTCCTCTCGAAGGTAAGAAGAACGTGGCTATTAAAGGCAAGAGTTGGAAAAGACCTTCGAGAAAGACCAGAAGATGTTGAACGAAGCTGTGGCGGCTTATCAAAGCGGCCGCTGAGCTCTTTGTCGAGAAAGCCCCAACCCGCCTGCTAGACAACTGGCTGCAAGGGAGTTTTGTACCTGAGGTGGACGAGCTTTGGGGAAGGATGGGGAAGCCTGACCCCAGGAGCCTTCCAAGCGACTCTTCATTTATTATGTGAAGGTGCTTTGGAAGAACACCTTGTCCGGATGTGAGCATGTACGGGCAACAATGAGGTAACCGCGAACAGCCTTGGTCACAGTTCTTTGGGGTGGCAGATGTTATTGTGTCAGGTGCGAGAAAAGGCGGGCACGGGCTTGGAATCACTGGCAGTGTACAAGTGGCACTGATGGGATAGCCTGGAAAATTGGGAGTGTCATCTCCACAGCTGACCGAACACATCAGACACGACATGATTATGTATGGCACTCACAGCTATATGTCTCTGCCTGCCATGGGGATCTTCCGCCCAGAGCCACAGGTCAAGGCAACTTCACGAGAAGAAGCAGCTTCAAGACTGGCCATTTCGTCTTAGGTAAGCCCATGCCGGAATCCTCAGAATGACCTGCCAAGATTTGCCCCAGGAGGTCGAGACCGAAACCCTGAAATGACTCAAAAGGATGCAACCCTGCCTTGGCCTGCCACCATATATGGTTGTGTGCGGTTCGGGTTGGGGGAGTTGGTTCTCCATTTTACCTCTGCAAATCTTTACATAATCTCCTTAATTCCCTCAACTCTAGAGGCCGCTTTAAATTCTCCATGATGCGCCATGTATTATCCCCAAGACCCAATCCCAATCACACCACACCACTTCGGGGCAGGGGTCAGAGATACACCTATCATTCATTGTCACAGAATTTGGATAGGTCCAGACAAAGGCCCGTGCGGAGGCCCTTCATTGCTGCTCTTATATCATCAGGGTTTGAGACCACGACGCCCCTGGACCAGATTACAGAGATGAAAGCCGAGGTCGACCTGCTGCGGCGCCGACCGGAGCTGCTGGAAGACTAAGCCGGTCCTTGTGAAATGAGGAAAGCCTGCTATGCTGCTGTGGCACTTACGGCCACACATCCGCAGTGCCGCAGAGGTGTGTGTCGCAGTAGCTTGCTCGACTGATTGTGCTTTGCTTAGGGCTCGAAGCAGGAAAAGATAGGAGCCAGAAATCTTTGGCTATGGCGCAAGCAGTAAAGCTCAGCGAGCTCCCGGCTCCCCGGAAGCCCAATGATTGCAGCGAGGCCCTTGATGATATACTGGAGTGCACTGGGATGGAGATCCTCCGCAAGTCATGTCGAGCGGCAACGGAACCAGTTTTGCAGGACATAATTTTGAGAAAAAAACTGTCACGCTGCAAGTAGGAACAAGCCCTTCATGACCACTCGTGGAGAAAGGACCTGACGCTGCCACCTCGTAGCCCCCGCTGCTCGCTCTACACGTGCTTTGCTCCTGATCCTGGCAACACCGGCATGAAGGACTGCATTCATGCATTGCCATGCAATACTAGATCATCGTGCATGTGGCATTAGTTCCCGATTCACGTGCGTCGCCTGTTGGGTCTACAGGAAGCATGCAAGGCAAGCTCTCGCGTGAAGCAGGTGAAGCACGTGATCTCACAGCGCCGGCAGCTGGATCGTAGTGTTAGCCCACATCCTCGGCAGCGACCGCAGAGGCAGCAGTCGCCTTCTCGGCATTTGCGCCATTTCACAGCTGGCGGTGATCCCAGCAAAATCATGTTTGCGGGCAGCTCTTTTATTTGAACAGAGCTGCTGATCGCGCGAGTTCTTTTTAAGGAAAAATGTCCATGTTTTTTGATTCACCTGGGGATAGCCTCTTGGCTTTGCAACCAGCTGTCCCAGAAGCACTGATACAAACAATCCAGATGTTAAATGGGACACTGATTGCGCAGCTGCTCTGGCTGCATTTCCTGTTCACTGCTTGCTAGATCCATTGACTGACTCTAGCAGGCGTGTTGAAGCAGAGCCAGTGCAAGCTTCGAAGGTCACGCACTTCTTATAGCCGATGCCCTGTTGTGTCTGCATATGTCTGCATAATTGTCCAGTGTTCCAAGCTGTTCCAAGGGACCACTGCACGCTGCTGGCCAGGCTTTGGCTAGGCGCACCCTAAACCCTTCCGAATGTATGCCTAAGCCGAGCACGGCTTTTCTCAAACTCTCGAGGAGGTGCTTCGGGCATTCCTTGCATCAGCCGTGCAGTCGCTGACCGCTGAGATTTGCAGACTCAGCTCGACTGCCACAGGCTTGCCTTCCTGGCACCAAAAGGGCAGGACCCACTGAATGCAGAACTCACGGGGCAGGTGACAGAGGTGGAAGGAGAGCGAATAAGCCACGGACCCGGGCAAGGTCACTTCGGCCAAGCCAAGGGTCGCAGACCAGGTCTCGAACTTCGCTAGATTTCAATCTGACGTACACCGCAGGCTGGCTGCTAGCTAGGCTTTCTCCTTGACCATCTCTAGTTATAAGACTGTGTGCGGCCTGCGGCAACACGTTTTTCCAGAAGTTCGTGATCCCGGCTCCTTGAGGAGCTGAAGACACAAATCAAAGCTTCTTGTCGTAGAATAGAAAAAAGGAGGCAAGCTGCGCCCAAACGGCCAAGGATGTGGGCCCCCAACTGCTGTCTGCAGTACTTTCTGGTCAACGCTGGTGCCAGCAACAACTTCAGGTTTCCTTGCACGTCTTTGTGCCTGCAAGCCACACGAAGCAAGTGGGAACTGACATGTCGTATCCAGTGCTGGGCCACTTGTCTTTCTTACAGATGTTGTCTTGTATTACCATTGCCCGCAATGTACCTCTCTCCTGACGACAGCTGTAGAAGTGTAGGATTTGGAATTGCGGATTGCGGGCTAAAGATTGACAGTCTACTGATGGATGCTGTTGATGCTCTCGGCCCCTTGCTAATCGTTCATGGAGCATGCTGCCAAATCATTGCTAGTCTTATGACGGTGGATTCGTGGAGCCATTTGAGACAGGTTCCTAATTTGAGACAGTATCGCCTTGTTTCAGCAGACATGAGATTGTATTTGTGTATTGGCTTCTGCGAAGGCTTCCTAGGCGAGAAGGGGATCTTAAGAGCTTTGCCTCCAGCATGAAGAACTTGTTCTTGTGCATCATTTCGATTGCTTTGCAGCTATACATGGTGTTGTTTGATTTTCTGCGTCTGTGCGCGTATTTGAAACAGCGGCGGCCTCCAATGATGTTGCTCAAATGCTCAACGTTCTAGTGTAGGTACTACAAGCCAAGCAGCTTGCCTGAGCTCAACCCCTACAGCATGAGGTGAAGGTTCTCCACTCCGAGTTGCTAGCAAGCTTGAGTGAGCCACTCAAGTTTCATCGGCTTCAGAAGATTTTCATCATGGTAGCTGGCAGAAGACCTCGCTTCAATTTCTACGCAATAGCAGAACAGCAGCGAATAAAATCATATAGTGGTGCGGAGCCTCCCCTCCTTCACACGAATAAATAACATCAAGCTTGTTGGCCTTATCAAGTCACACGTCACCTTCTTCAGTGCTCGCTGCTCATTGCCCTTACATTGTGAAGGTGCTCATAGCATCATGCCTAGTGGTTGCATCAAGTCTTCCTCCTCGTTCTGCACTACAAATTAGGCATGGTCATGGTACAAATCAAACAATGCTTGTTTGCAGCCGACCTCCAAGTGCTGAATAGATGCTTACCTAGCTCTCACTGGCGGCGTTTTACCCGAAAGTCTCAAGGCCTCGTGAGGTTTGCGTCGGAGAGTAACGGACAGCTTTCCAGCTAGAATCCGCGCAGCAGTCAGTGCTGGCGTGACGATATCATGCTGATGAAGCTCCCGGATTCAATCCGCAGCATGTGCCGTTACAGCTTCTCAGGTGGAGAATTGCCTAATCATCGCATCGCAAGAGAGTGCCTATTTAGGATCGTGCTTGACTTAAAAGATGGCTGGCTTTCCCCAATTTTTTGTTCAGCAGCTCACCTACCCTTAGCCACGCCTCATCACGCCTCCTTTGAATGGGATCGAAGTCGGGCCTCCCATGACGTGCCTCCAGAACCATGCACTGGCCAACCTTGGAGTGACGAAGGACAACGGCTGGGGCTGTGATGGCATCAAAGCTCCAGGAGGATGCCGCAGTGGCCTCACAGGCTTCAACCAGTCGCAAGGCCTTCCCACGGCAAAGCTGGGTCCGTGTTCAATGTGTCTTTTGCTGCTTCCCTTTTTCTTTTTTTTTTTGGTCGCTTCAGCTTCATCTCATCTCGATGCCTAAATCCATGATCTTTTACATCGTCTAGGTCCGAAAAAGATCGATCATGTGTTTCTCACCAAAATCCACATGAGGAAGTAGGGTGCCTAACGCTCGTGAGCCCCTGTGTTGAGCTGCCACAAGTCCCTCCAGGCATGAAGCGCTTCCGCTGCAATGCCTGCGATTCTCGGCGAAAGTGTTCAGTTCGAGAATGTCATTTGTTTTTCTGTTTGGAGTCAGCATCGCAGCTCAAGACGCAGACAAGTCAATGACAGGCCGTAATAGCCCAGCTGACATTTCTGCCAGTCAGGATTACGATTTGTGCGAGGAATGCTACCTGGAGCGCCTGAACAGCAGGCGCTGCCCACAGGGCCACGTTCTCGCACCACTCGGCACCACACGGGTCACTTGGATTTGAGTATTGAGACGGGCTTCTTGATGTTTCTGTCGGAGGATTTTTTTGTAGCATGTGCAATAGCATTGTGAAGATTGAATATCTGGGGCTCCAGCGAAGAGCAACTAAGCCTGGTTGGCGCTGTGATGGAGAGCGAGAAGGCGGTTGCCGGAGCGTGGCGCGAGGCTTTGAAAGTACGCGCAACCTCAATCGTTTCCGATGCGAAGCATGTGATCCACGGCAGCGGGACAGGGGGAATGCATCACCACTTTGTTTGCAAGCATCTCGTTATTGCCACACGATGCTGTAGAGTTTCCGTGGCAGTCGGTAGGAGGGGCCAAAGATGTTGTGCTGCTAAGGATTACGACTTGTGTGAAAGGTGCTATGAGCTGCCACGGGCAAAGTATTGTGACTTAGTTGATAAAAGATGCAGCGTTGTTCCATGTGCTGTGTCATGAGTGAGAGGAACGGAGCAACGATGAATCATGGTGGTCAATATGATGATAGCATCGATGAAAATGAGTTGTGTGGTGGTGGTGGGGGTGGGGGTGGGGGTGGGGGTGGGGGTGGGGGTGGGGGTGGGGTTGGGGGTGGGGGTTGTTGTCATTCGTTGACACCCTCATAGCGCAAAGAACTTTATGCAAGCTGTTAGCCTGAAACCTCACCAGGCCGGTCTTCAAAACAGGGGCAACCCCTTACCCCCCCCCTCCCCCCCAAAAACAAAGAAAAACACACTTAGCCGCCGAATATCACCATTCTCAATAACTGCTAGAAGAAGTACGCAAAAGAAAGAGCAGCAGTGACGGTAGCAGTCAGCTTTCAGAGTCAGAGTTATAGTTGTAAGTTGTAAGTGGCAGCTAAGCAAGGTATGACACAAACGCTTGCCACATGCATCCACGCTGAGTTCCTCTTAAGTTCAGAGCCTTGCCACCAGGACACACACTAGGCTCATCCCGCAAACCACCGCACACCTAACAGCTTCAATCGCCAATCCTCCAACATCTGAAGCCCATGGGAGCCTCCCCAAACAAATGGCAGTGGCCACAACTATCCCCAGACTCATGTCGGACCCCAGAACCCTAGGGGTTTAGGGTTTAGGGTCTTGAGGTGGACCTATATATGGTGTATGGTGAAAGGGGGCGGTGGTGCCCCCACATGGCAGGGTTTTTTGTACGGAGGGAATTGAGCGAACCCAGGGACCACCTCTGCATATACACATGTATAAACAATGCTTGTAAATCCGTATAAGTACGTGGTCTCATCCCCATACAATAGAAATTCACAAAGAGGGCCCTGACATACTTCCTGCTATCCCAAAACCTCTCATGCATCCACACCCACCGTGGGGAAGGGGGTACAGCTCTTGTGAAGATCGCATATCATCCTTGCAAATCCCGCCCAGAGCCCCCAACCATGCCCGCAGGGGGCTGAAGGGAGTTTCCCTAGGCAAGTGCAAGGATCAGTCTCTTTGCTACTTTCATAAACTTCCCACACAATCTCTACTGTTCCCTCTGATAAAGCTTGTATGTTACTTCCATGCAATCGCTTATATAATTCCTTCCATGGAGATTCCGCATACCTCCTCGTGCAATCCTTCCTTGAGTCTTTTTTAATTCCCCTTTATCCCCAAAAGCCCAACCCTAAACCCTAAACCCTAAACCCTAAACCCAAACCCTAAACCCTAAGGAGCTACCCGGCAAGTCCCCTTTTTTGAAGCATGGCTGCTCAAGGCTGATCGCCACATCTCTCTCCGCGCCTGTCCAAGGCTAGCAGCAGCCACACCTGGGCTATATACATATATATATATATATGCATACATATGTATACATACATAATATATATATATATACATGTTTACATATATATATAGGGTTGTCGAGGAAGAAGACAGCGAGATTGCCCCAATTCTGGAGAATCAAATGGACAAGAACATACAAATCAAATAGAAACTGGAGTTTTACATAAAGGTTTAATTGCTTACTGCTGGTTAGCAGTGAAGGAAGGAATGGAAAACAAGGTGGCAAACACCGTATTTGGATGGGTTGTATAGGGACTACTAGAACGATAGCCAGAGGTAGAGCTAGGGCTTAAGGTTTAGGGTGCGGAGATTGTTGGGCGCGTGTCTTACCGATTGTTGGGTCTTACAGTACCAGCGAGAGAGTCGGAACATCACTACCCCCTCAGGCCGAAAACCTAAAAAGGTTTCTACTGTAGGCCTTAGGCTTCAGGGTTTCCGGTTCAGGGTTTATGGTTCCACGATAGGCCTATGTTCCACGTATTGGTGTCTGTCAAGCTCCTTAGTTAAGGCAAAGCCAAGGAACGTGCATAGCTTATGTAGAGCTTAGGGGGCACACTGAATAGGTGGGTATGTCACGGAACACAGACTTTTTCTGGAACCATAAGATATGGGAGTTTCCCTCAGCAAAAGGAAAACCCAGCATAGACCCCAAGAACCCACCAAAAGGTACCCCTAATTTGGGGAAATCTACAAAAATATTTGTAAGGGCCACATCTGGGATCTAGTGTAGAGGGTTAGAGGCCCCTTGTAGAGATCCCTCCTTTAAGCCGTGCACAACTGGGACAGGGTGCTCTGAACATAAGCCTGAAGAAGCAGTACGCATGCTGATGTTCGACCACATAACTCTAAGGTCCTAACCATTCACCTCTAGTACGGGCCCCTCTCTGCTTCCCGTGTCCTAACTCAAGTGGAGTTACTGTCAAGGAACTTTATCTAAATTACTGTATTGGGAAACCCTTTTAAGTACTCTCTATATATATATATACCCATTATGGTAGCTTAAATTGAGCTCCTTAACGCCTTAACAGCAACCCAGTTCATTGGGTCTATAGAGGTGCATAGGGTAGATAGTGCGTATCTTAGAACCCCAGGATTAAGATCCTTTACCGGTGGCCCATGGTTCCAACCCTAGAATAAGCGCGCGAATCGTCAAGTAGACAGCTAGCCCAATTCAAATTCTCCACCCCCCTAAACCCTAATATGAGGGATGCTATCATTACCATCATTTCTCTTGCTATTACTATTCTTATACTAGTGTATATGATTCTTACTACTACTATTACTATTAGTTACTACCCTAAGCCCTAAACCCTAAACTCCTAAACTCCTAAACTCCCAAACCCTAAACCCTATAAACCCTAAACTCCTAAACTCCTAAACCCTAAACCCTAAACTCCTAAACCCTAAACCCTACAGCCAAGGCACAGCGCCCCAGTGGCACCCCGAAGCCCAGCTGGGCAGCTACCAAGCGCTTGGCTTCCTCGTCCGGAAAGGGGGCCACCTGTTTAAGGTTGGTTTAGGGTTTGGGGTTTAGGGTCTAGGTTATTTTGGTTTAGGATTTGGAGTTTAGGATTTAGGGTTTGGGGTTTAGGACTTAGGGTTTGGGGTTTAAGGTGTAGGTGTTTTTTTTGTTAACGGACCTTTTTCCAGCTGCACAAGGCAACTGGAATGCTAGAAAGTAAGGCCAGAGAAAGCTCCCTCCTCAAGAGGAAATAGCAGCATTCTTGTGCAAGAAAAGCAGCCAAGGCAAACACCCCAGCTGTTGCGACAAAAGCAGCACTGCACGATCGCAGGGCACCGGAACAGGGCACAGAACTAAACCCTAAACCCTA
>CAJNIZ010025269.1:56683-80066 GCA_905231905.1 Symbiodinium pilosum
GAATGTTCCTCAGAATGATCCTGGACCTGGTTCAGTGACCAGAGTGTCAGGACTGTTCGTGGCGAAGCCTGGGATGGCTTGTTGACAAACTTGTCCGTCGGAGCATGTTTGCTGGTCGCAACATTGGGTACAAGGACTGTTGTGCCTGATGAGTTGCCATCATTGTCTAACATTCAGAATGGTGTTGCGACAGACACTGACATCGCCGGTGACAAGTTGTGTGAGTTTCACACGTAAGCCGGACTTACAGATTGTTCATGGACTTGTTTGGCAGTGGAGCGTGTGCTAGTTGTTGTCCGAAATGGTTTGCGTCCGACTCCCCGGTTGTGCCTCTGAAGGAGGAATCCCCAATGCTGAAGAGTGTGTCTGGGAAGACACTGGAAGTGCTTGATCGGGATTGTCCAACTTGACTGTGGGAATGGACATTCATTGAGAGTTCAGTTCTATGTGTGTCGAGGAATTCCATTTCCATGGACCAGTGCAGTGACATTCCTAAAGCAAGATTTCTGGACTGTCATGTCCAAAGATTACATGGTGCTGATTCAAGCTGACAGGAATCCTGTGCGGATTGTAGGTCAAGGAAAATTGGTGTACTTGACACCGACTGTCGTCCCGCGCAATGTTGCTGATGCAGCTAAACTTGCCACAGACTGCTTGCCTGATATGTTGGCAAGATTGGAGCAGGACGTGTCAGCATTGAAGTTGTCTGGCGTTTGTGATTGCTTTGACCCGTTGAGTGATCACTTGCAGAAGATTGGCGTGTTGATTGCAGCAGCAAACGCAGCCAAGGTTGGCAGTGGTCCAATGGATGAATGGACACTGGGTGAGCCTAACTTGAGAGTGATTCGGCGTGCGAAAAGATGGCGCGCGGAAATATTGACCCGAGGGTAAAAATGATTTCGGCAATGCCTCTCCCTTTGAAAAGACTGACTGCAGAGAGAATCAATCACCTGCAAGGAGTATGGTGACGGGTCGAATGTGACGTTGCGCGACAAGAATTTCCTGACGTTGCAGAGTGCCAGAGTGACTGACTTCAAGGCATGCCGTGGTCAAGAGGAGTTTCCACTGACGTACAGCCCATATGTCAGACTGGCAAGCAAGAGCCCAAACAATATCAGGATAGTTGACTATGCAATTCAGATTGTGCAGTAGCATTGGCATGTTGATTTACCCACTGGCTCTGCACTGAGTGTCTTTGATTGCTCTGTGATTTGCAACTTCCAGGACCCAAGATACATTGGCATTGAGTTCAGGTGAAGCGGAACTGTGTGCGATTGGTCAAGGTGTTTCGGAGGGATTGTTCGCCCGTTCGTTGATCCTTGAAAGCCGAATGGCCAAGAAAGTGAAGCTTGTGGTGCGCAATGAGCGCTGCAGGAAAGTCAATGGCTGGTCGCTTTGGTACTGGCGAGAAAACCAAGCATGCTGGGTTGCGGTTCTTGTGTATGTGAGATTTGCTTGTTGATGGAATGTTGAAGATCCTTGAGGTGAACGCTAAATTGAAGTAGGCTGATATTCTTACCAAGTATGTGTCGATTGGGAGACTGAACACACGGAGGTGTTGGGGTACTCACAGTTATCACTGACTGGTTCTGTAACGGGGTTGGTGCAGTGGCTTCCTCAATAATGCTGATGATGCCAAGGTGTTCCAAACGCCCGCCTGGAATGACCAGGTTTTGAGGAAATGACTGCAGAATGAGACCGATTGATGGCATGACGTTTTGGCGAGTGTGTTGCGACTGCGAATGTAGTCATGTCTCAGTGCGTGTGGACTGTTAGGATTGCTTTTATTGTGTTCTGAAAAGAGGAATGACACGCGCAAGCAACACTGCAGCACACATTTAACGTAGGACTGTCATGTTGAGGGACTGCGTGCGTGTGCTTTCCTAAACAATGCTAAGGGCCGCTGAGGTTTTACCTGGCAGACTGAAGTGCGAATGAGTTTTGTTTTGCTGATTGCAAGTGAATTCCATTAGAGCAATTGTGCGTTAGCAGTGGATTGCAGTAGGATTGATTTTCAAGATGACTGCTACTTGTAGCATTTAAAGCTGCAGCGAAGTGCCTGCCGCGTAATTATCTCTCGAGTCTTTTACAAGTGAGAGTAGGTTGCCCATGGATTCTTGGAGCCTGGGCATTTTCAGCGGTGGCCAACTTTGGGGTTGGTTTGTGCGAGGCTGTTTCCCAGACAAGGCGGAGACTCCACGGTGCGTCTGTGACTGTCGTTGTGCTGTAGCGCATACTGCCGAGGAAACGGGGCTGAACTTCTGGATCATTGCTGGGATTATATTCCTCACGTTCCTCACCTTGGGCACGGCTGCATTTGCTTTGGCAGTAAAGCTAACGGTTGTCCGTCGTGGAGAGGAGAGGGAAGTGGCCCTGCGCGTGAAGGGTAAAAGCCGGGGCGTGTGAAACCCCTCGCAGCCGCTGCAGATCCTTGGGTGATGGCCATCAATATTGGGGACGTGGTCTTCCTCGACTGGAAGTGGAGAGGCCGAAGCTGATCGACTTCGACGCGGAGTGCCGCCAAAGTTCCAGCTCTGGAAGTGGGTGGTGTACCTGCTCGCGGTGGTGCTGTGGCGCCAGGTGTTGCTGCTGTTGCTGGCGAGTTGCAGGCCGATGCTGCTGCCAAAGTTTGGGCGTTGGCAGAACCATGTGGCGCTCGGAAGATTGGTGAGGTCATGACGCCTCCTGAAGGCCTGCTTGGGGAGTATGGGCTCATGCAGGTAGACTTGAGGCTCGAGTGCAGCTCGATCCCGTTTGGGCGCTGACCCATCTTTCATGGCATGTCACGTTACTTTCACACCACCTAACCAGTCGGTGCAGCATATGGCTTAGGCACATGGCTTTAAAGTCTTGCCAGAAAAGCTCTTAAGCACTGTCCTCCGCGGCGGCAATGGCCTCGGATGGAAAGGCGCCGGATGCGCCAGCGGCTGCGGCGGAAACTGCTATCCCACCTGCGCAGTGAATGACAGCAACATTCAGTCCCTATTGGAACAGGAAGAGGCACCTCCAGCAAGGGTGGAAGTTCCTATCGCAGCTGAATCTCTTGGCCGACGGCCAAGATCGCATGGACTGTGTCGGTGACCTCCAACAATCATTGGAATCTCCTCGACTCCAGGTCGACACACTTACCATTGGAACCCACTTACAAATGGAAACTACTTACGATTGGAGTTTCACACTTACAGTTACGCCTTGTTTCGACAGTTACCCTCAACAATGCCCCAAAGTAGCCGACAGAGTGAGCCGCGCCTGTGCCATCCAAGTTTTCTCACCCAGGAGCAGGGCGCTCCCTCCTGCCCCATACGTGGTTGAAGGTGGAGCAGGCCGGGTGTGCCTTATGAAGCAAATCGGTGCAGACGAAGTCGCCGCCTTCTGCAAAGAGCGTGTCCAGATCTATCGAGCAGGGGAGGCTGCAGACGGTGATGATCGTCTCGTGCCGGATGACATACGTACCATGTCGGTGAAGTTCACTGCCAACGGTGAGCGGAGAAGAGGTTTTAGGGACACGGTTGATGAATTCACTGTTACGGAGATGGAGGGCTTCCCGTACGAGCCAAGGACATGTCTGCCATATCTTCAGGCAATTAAATCGGTTGCCGAATCGACGTATGGACAGCACTTGGCATGGAGGCAACAGAGTCGTATCCCTGAGGGTTCACGTGCAGTTTACGAGGACGAGCCCTTGTCCCACATCTTGGACACTGCCGTAACCTATGACTGCCTGTCTGTCCCTAACTTGGCATGCTTCGAACTGGTGGTTCGGTGTAAGCAACTTATTGCCGAGGCTCATTCATAGCCGATCACTGGTTGGGAAACCAATTCAAGCCCGGAGGGGCCATTGTCGTGCCTGCCTTGACCGAGCAGGTGGCCAAGAGAATGCAGGCTGAGTCGCAGACCACGAAGCAAAGACGCAAGCTCGAGGAGGCCAAAGGGAAAGCAAAGGGTAAGCCGCCTAGAGGACCCAAGGGGTCGGAGGCGGCGGAGTCAAATTAAGGGTTCGTGGATTTTCAACGGCTGCGCTCTTGGGGCTCTGCCACCCCTGCTCTGTCTTATCCTGGTTATGGCTGCGTGCGGCTTGGGAAGCAAGTCAACTAGAATCTTTCACGAACCTGCTGATGTTAGTGGTAGCCGGCGCCGTGGTGTGTTTCCATTGCTTTGCCTTCCTGTGGACAGCGTTGTAAAGAGGGACATGTCCAGGGCCGTGCGTCGACGTATCCAGGTTCATGCCGCTGAAAACCAGCGAGTCAACTTGGCCGTGAGATCTTTGAATTCACTTTGGTTTGGTGGGAGGAAGGTTCGCAGGGACGACAGGTCAGCACTTCCTTTGGTACAGCAGGATGCACTGGCTCATATCACCGGTTGCGTGCAGCTACTGGGCCCTCCACCGGCGGATGCATGCTACGCGGGAGCCTCGAGTCCTTGAGTGCGCTCCGCGTCGCCAGCTTGTCATACACTGAACCGGAGCCTGGCGTGGGCAATGTGGTCAACATGGATCTTCAAAAGCTTTCCCTGCCTAGCGGGGGTGTGGCTGGGGTTCCGCTTGCTGATCATCTTGAGGGGCCTGTGAAGAACATGGTGCTCCGCTTTGAGGACTTTATGCTCGAAGACGCTGATTCTTGGATTCTGAAGGAGGGCTTGGCCAAGGCCCTGATGCCTGCTTGTGCGTGGCCTTGTGCCAATCGGCGCACGATGTTGTGTGCATCTGGCAGGAAAATAATGAGTGAGCAGCGTGAGACTGTCAATTATTAGCATGTTCATGTTTAGAACTGTTTTGAGTAATCAGTCAATGAGTTTCCAATGGTTTCTGCTATTTTGACTGGTCAATCCTGAGTGCCTAGACTGCTAGATTGCGTTCAGTGCAGACGGCCCTCGCCTGATTGTGAGAATGGTGTCCGACCGAATGTCATACGGAGAGATCCGAGCCTCGATCTCCAATTAGGAGATTGTCCAACGGATTGCCCGTGTGACTGGTTGGTCTCCTCCTGCTGGAGTCCAGACTTCACTGGTGGCCGCTGTCTTGGGCGGACTAGGCCCGCCCACAAAAGTGGGATTCTACTGGAAGTGGATCATGAAGCAACTGACAGAGTGATCCCTGCTCCTGCGCGGAATGCGAATGCCCCGGGCGCAAATGCAAGTGCGGACTGGCCCCTGTGCCAGAGAATGCCACTGTGGCAGCTTCCTCCACAGTGCTGCCTCCGTGTCTTTGAATGCGCAGAATGCGCGCAGAATCAAGTTCATCAATTCGCGCCTTTTCAGGGAGTGGCTGCTGCCGAGTAACTGTCGCGGAATTGCCCAGCGGCCCAGTGCATCCTGATGTGGCTAAGGCCTTGCGTGCGCTGACACCGAGTGAGGTGTTGCGTGAGATTTGGCTTGCGTTGGGTAGTGGCAATGCAGACATTGGCTCGTCAACAGTGCAGTGACGACTGCATACATGGTGACTAATGGATCGCCGCTAGTGTCAATCAACTTCAGTGGCGCAAGATCTGGCCGAATGAACATTGCCAGATGGGTCCACCCAACTGAGAATGCAGTTGGTCCCGCAAGCTCATGGGCATTGAGACTGTCGCTCGCGAAGGTCATTGGTCCATGAGTTGGAAAGAATGAGTGCCTGATGATTGAGAAGGGCGTGTGGAAAGTGGAATGGCATTGTGGTTCTGCGACTGAGAGCATCGATGAGAATGCCACTCTCGTCCAGTTCTTTACCTTGATCGTGCTGCCTGAGTCCTTGGCGAATCAGCTGTGTGAGACTGGCAGACTGCCCGCTGGCCGATTCACCCAAGGGCAATGGAATGCGATGCGTCGTTTACTGCGCCGTCGTCGTGGTCTGGCGACCGCTGAGGACTGTGTCGCACAGGAACTGGTTTGAGTCCAACAATGTCGAAAGATTGAAGCGGCGAATTAAACAATCGCTGGCGAGAATGAGATTGACCTCACTGATCCGATTGCGCAGAACACTGTTGGCCAGATCACTGTCGCGAAGGGGTTCAATGTTTGGTTGTACAATGTGACTGAGCGGTACCGATGACAGACTGGTGCCCATGAGATGAGTGGCAGTGGCCCCATAATTGAGTGGGGATTGCTTGGCCATCTCCCTGTAGCAATGGCCGTGACGTGAGAGTGAGATTGCCGGAGAATGCTCGTCGTGGGATGAGCTGTATGATCCCGAGTTCTTTGAGAACTTGAAGAATGTGATTGTGGCATCCTCCTCTACCACTGGTGGCTACTCAGACACCATGACCATGATTGGGACAATTCTTCAGAAGATGCCAGAGAAGACGGAGATTGCGTTCAGGAAGTTGTGAATGCAATTGGTTGATCTGGAACTGCAGACTGGCGGAGTGGCCATGCGATGCCACTACTGAATTTGGAATGTTATTTGAAGTGATGTGCAGACTGCGTGACATGTAGAGTGGTCAGCAATGGCTTTTCTTGGATTCGCTGGTCAATGTTTCCACCGCCGCTGCAAGTGCGAATGGTTGGAGTTCAATGCAGAATGCAGATGAGTTGTTCACTTTGGAATGCAGGAATGGTTCTGGGACTGCTCTGGATTGCATTGCAAATGAGAATGGCCGCTTTCGCCTTGTGTTTTGTGCAGTGCTGGAATGCAGAGTGTGAGTGCATGCAGTGTGAAGCATACATGGAGGCTTGAGCGAATGCCTCAATATGTTGTTAGTGTTTGACTGATTTGAATCATGTTATTCAAGTTTTGATTGAATTGATTTTGAAATGATGGCAATGTTATGAAAAACAATGTTGACGTTGTTAATTAGGAATGAACCATGACGGAGGGTCTGATTCAAGGGATTGCGTTAGATGACAAATATGCACAATGACCTGGACCTTGTATGCCACATGGTGAGCGTACGGAATGATGCCAAGTGGTGTTTGGCTCAGGACTGGATTGCTGTCACTGTGAGTGCACGAAGGATTGATCAAGCTTGTTGTGAACTTTGGAGAGTGATCGATTGATCAGATTGTATTCGGTTAGGTTGACTGTATGGATTGTGGATATTTGAATTCTATTTGGTGGTGTTGGTGGGGATGGCGGTGGTGGCAACGATGGTGAAACGTGATGATATCCTTGTCAGTGCAAGGCGACCGGGGCCATCCTTTGACAAGTTTGGGCTTGGCAAGGCTTCGAACCTGTTTTTTTCTGCAGTTCTGCAAGTTCTACTGGTCAGACTATGATGCCACATTCCGTTTTCCCTTTTGCCTTTACTTTGAAGCCTACTTCGTGACATTGCAAGCGATTATACTCCCTCCAGGGACAATGGTTGGGGCTGCGATGGCCGGAGCAATCCGGGTGGATGCAAGCGTGGCATCACTGGCTTCCGACAAACCAAGGGCGTCCCCCGCTACCGATGCGAGGCCCAAAGGATCCCTTTACGGGATACACGGGCTTTTGATGTCGTGTGTCGTCCGGAGGAGTTCATGAAGAATCAAGTTGAGCCCATGCTTTGCGAGCATTTTCCCCAGCAAGTCTTCTAGACGCTGAATATGAGCTTTGTTGTGGCAGCAGTGATTGGCAATAGAAGAGCACTGACGAGGCCTGTGACTTCGATCTCTGTGACCGGTGCTACGAGGCCCGGCCGTCAATCGAACGTAGCCTGGAGAAAGCTCGGCCGATGAATGTGGACGGATCGCTGATTCCAGGCCGGGTGTCTTGACATCGTAAACTGCTTGGCTCATTATAGAGTGTAGGCTTGGTGTGGGCGTGGGCTGCCGGAGCCAATCCATTAGACACTTCGGTAAATTGAAAGATGCAGACAGTCCTCTTTTCACCAGGCAGTTGGAAGATGGATGTCATGGAAGACATCCCAATGCTGAACGGGCTTGCCCCTGAAGAGGGGAATGTTTTGAACAAGTTCGCAAAAATCCCGCTGGCTGCCAGTGAGCTTGCTTTCATTCAGCATCTCGGATGTGCCGTTCAGTATGCAGCGTTGCTTTAGCCATCTCATGCTTACAAGGCAGATTTTCGACTCGTCCCACAAGAAGGCCCCTGCAGTCAGCACTCCTTTATCTGGTTCCCTCATTACATGGCTCTGCCTTGATGACAAGGTCTACACCCGCGACCGCAAGGGTGCGAAGGCCATGCGGGATGGGTCTGTGAAGTCTATGAACCTTCAGATTGGCGCAATCCTGCAGGTGCCCGATCGGCTCAAGGTGGTGCGGGCCTTCCGCGTTCAAAACCTGCAGAACTGGACGGAGTTCATGAAGAAGCAGCAGTCCATCAAGCAGCACATAGAGACCCTGCGCCAGAGTGGCAACAAGGGAGTCTGCAAGAACGGCCATGAGCTTGCTCCGCTGGGAACCAGTGCCTGTGAACACCTGAGCCCACTTTACTTTAGACTTTTTCGCCTTTGCAACCTCAACGTGGAAGTTTGCCAGAGAGTGCATGGATTTTGGCCGAGGTAGAGATAATGGCTGGGGTTGTGATGGGCGGAGCGAAGAGGGAGGCTGTGCTAGCAAAATCACTGGGTTTCGGCAGACGAAGGGCATGAACCGTCGTGGGCTCAGCCCTTTTGGCCTGGCAAGACTTTTGGTACATGATCGGTAAATGTGCATTCATCCATGCTCTTCACCCTCTTCTAAGGCTTCCGATGTGAACGTTGTGATTTCGATTATTGTGAGAAGTGCTATCTCCTGCGGACGGGTGCAAAGGTATGTCTGAATGGACATCCACTTGTGCCGCTGGGCACGACAAGGGACAATGGCTGGACCTGCGACAATGCTAGACTGGGCATCGGCTGTCTCAGAGACAACAAGACCAAGGGCATCAACAGGTATCGAGCCCTCCCTGAATTAGGAGGTGTTTGTTCTCAAAAGAATCTATATACTGTTTGGAGAATTGGGCTTTGAGATGTGCGTGCTGCGTTTGACAGTTATGTCAATCAGCGAAGAGCCAGACTTGTACCATGCAGCAACGAGTGCAGCTTTGCATCCCAGGCTGTGAACAGTGTGATTTTGACTTGTGCGACCTATGTCATCAGAAGCACATCGGGCATGTGAACAACAGCATCGAGAACCTGAAAACTTCCAGCATGGAGTCCATGGAGCTTCATAGCGAAGGCTCAGATCCGGAGACCAACACAGTGTGGCTCTTCCACGGCACCAACGACGAAGCCGCTGAATTGATCACAAAAGGTGATTTTCTTGTGGACAAGGCCGGGTCCAATGCGGGTACATTGTACGGCCGCGGTATCTACATGGCCGAAAGCTGCAGCAAGTCTGATGAATACTCAGCTGAGAATTCCGAGGGACTCCGCTGCATGCTGATCTGCAGAGCCGTGCTGGGCAACGTGCTTTACAGCGACGAAGTCGCGCCTAACGTTGACAGCTTGGTTCGGCAGTGTCGGAATGGAAACTACCACAGCCTGTTGGGTGACCGCGAGAAATGCCGCGGCACCTTTCGCGAATTCATCGTCTATGACGATGATCAGGTATATCCTGAGATAGCTGTGTGGTACCAGCGACTGTACGACGGTTGATTACCGCGTGAGTTTTCTTGCTGGCGTTAGGCGGCTGAAGCACGGCACAGCACTGCTATCTGTCTGCCTAAGTGTTTTGTGCCCAACACAAGGGCGCCGCTCCTCTTTTTCAGCCAGCAAAGCAGGAACTGCACACCAGCTGAAACGTGGCTGAAGGCAGCCGCCCCGGGATTTGCCTTGTACAGAAACCTCAAAGACTAATGGTCAGATCGCTTGTTCAGTTAAAAGGGTGGGTGGGCAGACTGACCATTAGCATCTTACTGCTACTGCGCCTTCTACAACTCAATCGTGCTGAAGTGTCTCGCTTGGTCTTCAGCCGTAAGCTCTCAGAAGATATGCGACTGCCAAAGCCACCCTTTCAGGGCAGGCATGGGTATGATGTCAACTTTTGTTGCCAGTATTCTTCTTCTGTTTTCCTGGTTGCCATTTCAATTGCATTTCTGAACACTGTCTACGTGATATACATCGCTTGACTTCCATGGTTGTCGACGTCGCAACCGCTTGTTTATCGTTCTGAGTGCAAGGTATGACATTGTAAATCAATACACAATCCCCACGTCAACAGGATCTGGTTGACCTCTAAGCCTAGGGCCTACGCGTTCTTCGACCATCTCCATGTCAATGTGCTGCCTTGCTGGAGGCATCAAGGCCTGAATGGCGGGCAGCGGCCGGGCCGCTCTCTGCTTAGCAGGGCTTTGCTGTCATTACGGGGATTTGTGAGATGAGTGCTGTTTTTCCCTTTTTCATCGCGGGGCAGCCCTCTAAAAGCCCTTTGCGTGCGGCAAGTGGCAAGGCCACGATTGCTAATGCATCGGCTCCCATGGCGGCTTCCAAGTTGGGAGGCCAGGAGAAAAGCTGCAGGTCATAACTGAGGCCAGGAGGAAGTTCACCAACTCCTGCAGGCGCGCAGCCTCCCTTCGCTCCCCGAGGTGCCAGAGTGGTGCCAGAGCAGTCTCTCTCTTGTTTGGGGCTCCTTCGTTTCTCTTCCGCAGGCCGAGCTCCGCTAGTGCCCGCAAAAGTGCTTGCAATGGACGAAACGCGAGCTGCGGGAGGGCGAGAGCTTGGCACTTGCACTTCCGCTTTCACTGCAAAGAACACGAAGCTTCGCGAAGCTTCGCGCAAGCTTGCTCCGCTGCTCCTCCGAGGCAGAGAGGGGTGCCGACCATGGATATCTTTGTCCAGTGCCTCACCTTCGTTCTTGTCAGCTTGTCATGCCTCTTCTGTCGGCATGAGCGAGGTACGAGAGATCCTGGAGCATTCAGGTGAGGGAGTTTACAACTCCATTCATAATTTGCACGGTAGACTCTGACAATGCCTTCATGCATTTTGTCAGGATGCCCTAGATCAGCACGCCGCACTGGCAGAGCAGAGGGAGGTGCGATACTCAGAGAAGGGGTTTCTTCCGTTTTTGAGTGTTGGGCTCTTTAGCGCTCTTTAGTGGATGCTGTGGGTGTTGGAGGTCTTGACAGAGATTGGCCGAAATCGTCTCCGCGTGCGGCAGACGCAGCTGTCCTTCGGAGAGCTCGAGGTTTGTCTTTCGCTTGCTGAAGGGATCAGCATGGAGATGCCTCCAGGTAGAAGAGGCGCTGGAAGCTGCACGGTGCCTTAGCACAATGGACGCGGGTGACGCGAAGAAGGTCATGCAACTTGCAGGCCCCGGACCCCGGGCCGCTGCACTTCTCGTGTATCTCGTGTGTTAGACTTGCGAGATTTTGGAAGTCGCCTGGAGGCCGGATTCGTGCAGCCGTGCGTGACCTGCGGATGGCCGCAAGGTCAAGGCAGCAAGAGCAGGCAGATGGGATGACTCAGTGTCTCTCAACGTTTAGTATCTTAGCTTCCTGAAGCACCCCGCAGATTCATGCAATATGCAATATGCAGGTTATTGTGAACAAGCATTTGACGCAAGCCGACATTGAGATCGAGAAGAGCCGTCAGGAAATGACCTCCATGAAGGAGGCTTGCCAATGCCTCACCCCAGAAGCAGCTCATGTGCAGTGACCAATCCTTAGGTGATTGATGATAAATCCTTGGTGGTAGCGATGGATGACTCGCAGCCGGCGGCGGCAGTGCCCCTGGATGCGGATGGCCTACCACTCCAGCCAAGGCTCAGTGGCCTGTAATGACATATGACAGCCGATCAGCTAGTCTTCCAGGTATCGGTACTGCACGAACTGCAAGGTCGGGGGTCATGGCCAGAGGTCCGCAGTCTAAGTCACCAAGGGCTTGACCTGTGTGTTCCTGCAGCAAGGTTCTGCGAGTACCTGCTGGAGAGGCCGGACTGGCGAGTGTATCCAAATCAGAAATGGTTCGAGGAGGGACCTTTCGGAGCTTTTTGGATCTTTCTGCTTGAGTCACGGGTAGTCGTGATGCAGGACGAGAAGGGCAATGAATACCATTGCCCGCTGGGAAAGAAGCTGGTGGATTTTGCCGACGAGTCTCACTTCAGCCGCATCGCAATGCCGCCGCCCTAGCTGCACAAGGAGGCCCCTACCTCCTCTGTCTGGTATTCGGCCCCTCTCTGCAGGTACCTCAAAGGCAGGGCTTGGCTTGAAGAGAAGACCAAGGCGCGGGGGAAAATCTGAAAAATCTGCCTACCTCGCATAGTCTTTTTTTCTTGTTTTACAAGCCCGGCTTGGTTCCAGGTGCTGGAGCTTGCGCCGGGGAGGATGCCGGAGACGTGCCCCAAAAGCATCCAAATCCAAATCAAAGCACTGTTAGGACGGCTAGGTGTTACATTTGGAGGAGGAGGCCTGAAGTGTAGTTGTGTAAACCGGGTGGATGGAGTAGAGAGGTAAGAGCTTTCATCGTGTCTAAATTTGGCTTTGATGGTGTCCCAGCATCCAGCCAGTCCATCCCCTGCTCAGCAACTTGCGATGCTCCACAAAGCTCCGTCTGCCTCAAAAGATTTTGCCTTGAAGCCGTGGTGCCACAAATTCCTTCCGTTCCGCCGATGGGCGATGGGCATATTGCAGCACTCCTGCCACCATGTTTTCTTGCAAAATTATGCGACATGATGCGATCCCCGCAGAGTGAACACGATTGAGCAGATGTTGACAACAGCCGGACCGCATGGCCATGCCTGCTGTTGAGGTACATCCTCGAAAACGGTGCATGGAGAGGCGAGGTCCGCAGATCAAAGAGGCAAGGAACCATGACTGCGTCTTCCCAAGGCTCTCCTCCTCCGGATCTGGAGGCTTGTTCTTTGGGCGTGCGTGGCAGCACCGAGCATCGATGGTGCATCGTGCAAGGCCTCCGAGGTCCCCTGGTTTGTGAAGGAAGCCGACAGAAACTGGGGTGCGGCTCTGAGCTTTCCTAAGCTGGGCTTGTGGACATCGACTTCAAGAGGCACGTCCGTGCACGTCGTTGCCAAGCCTTCCGACTGCTTCGGCTTGGTGAAGCTGGGAGCTGTCAGATGCTGATGTTTGCGTGGGTCTTGCTAACTTTTCCTGTCAGGCAAGAAGGGGTCTATGTGGTTCAGCCCCACATCAAGGATCCAAATCCTGCGGTTTTTGAGACGTTGGTGGGCTCCGCGGCTCGAATGAAAGCTCAACAGGATCCGCTCTTGATGGATGATGGCCGGAAGTGCCACATCAAGGTCAGGGCCTCAGGGCCTCTTCCCCATGCCGCCATGCTGTACCTTACTGCGCACCTCGGGGCAGTTCTACGTGCTGCTCCTGGGCTTTGAAGATGGAGTCCGGTGGCATTTGTACACATTCAAGGCCGCACCCGGAGATTGACAGAAGCAGAAGCATCCAAGTCGCTGCTAGGATGGCTACCTGTCCATCTCACCGAACAAATGGTCGCCAACTGACCTGTCAAAAGACACTCAGGCCATGCAGCCAGCACCCGTATCTGCGTCAAACCCTTTCGATGCAGAAGAGTTGTTATACCAGAGGTGACCATCATCCGCACGGAGCGGATAGGGGGCTGGAAGGCTGTGCAGGGCGTTGTGCATGGCAAAGGACGTGAACAGAGCTGCTGAATGGGGCGGCTTTGTTTCTGTTTTACAGCGTGGCCTTTCAGGCTTGGCCGGAGGCCTACCCGAAGTGCAAGGCCGTGGTGGCGGAGGCGGCATTTGGCACTTCCCTCTCTCAAGAAATCCGCTTCTCTGAAGCATGGATGGCGCAGGTGATCGAGCGCGCCGTCACCCAGGGCAAGCTTGAAGGCGACTCATGTGCCGCCCGATCGTGCGCGGCACTTGCAGCTGAGTGCTGCAAAGCTGGCAGAGTGAGTGGAGGTTGTTTCTGCAGTGTGCAGGCCGGCTCAATAAAGTGCAGTTTGAGATTTTCTCGGCGGACTTCATCGTCGACACCAGGGGAGGCACCGCTTTGACACAATTTGCTGGGTGATTTGACAACGCATCGCAAACTGCTATTTTTGTGAGACGTGTGGCTCTTCGAGTTCAACATGAGCCCTGTGCTGAAAGATCCAAAGGACGCTCCGAAGGCCAGCACAGCACGCTGTTGAGTTGCGTGTCAGCATCAACTCGTGAGGTGAATGATGCAGACATGGTGCGGGGGGCACTGTCCATTGCAGGATCCTTGGTCAAGAAGCTGCCAGCAGCTCAGTAGCACGGCGTAAATTTGGCGATTTCCTGCGCAGGTCGCCCCCTGGCCAGGAGGTAGCCCTGGGCTCTGGGACTTCGCAGGGGAGTTCAAAGGCCACAAGCCTCAGCCCAAGGCCGGGCGGCCGGGCTCGACCATCCTTTTCGAATTCTTGTAGCTGACCGTTGACCGTTGACCGCGTTAGTGCAGACCAGGCGCCCCCCGCAGCCAAGGCCTGAAGGGCCGGGCCGGGCCGGGCCGGGCCGGGTAGCCAGTGCAGTTTTCTGTAGCGATCCGCGCATGACGCGCCAGGCCGCCGCTGCATCCTCTTCCTCCGAGTTGCCTGGATGCACGGATGAAGTCCAAGAATCGTTCTCAAGATCCCCCACAGAGACAAGTCTGAGCCGAGCCAGGCCTGCGCCTGGAGCAGCTCCCTGAGCAGCATCTCGAAGCGAAGGTCTTGGGCCCACCTCCCCAAAAAGCAGCAAGAAGGTCAAAGAGACGAGTGATCACAAAGGGCAACGAAAGCAGCTGCCACCGAGGTATCGGGTGAGCAGAGCGAGAAGTTTTTGAGATAATGCATGACTATGCGCGGCTGTTCTGCCATGGAACGCCCGCATGGAGACACAGCTGCTTCGTCAGCGAACGTCTCCCATAGACCGCTTAAACAACATACTGGAAAAGCTTCCGCAGTACGAAGACCGCAGTGCGAAGGGGGATGTTTGTCTACTTAGTCTTGTGCCTTTGCAGATTCTTATGTTATCTGTCCTCTGCCCCATCATCGCGATGGCTCAGGAAATCCTATTTAGGGATTTTAGATTTTATATGCCTCGCCATCAGTATTGTTCACAGCCACACTTTAACTTCAGTGTACCTCTGCCTACTTGCCGCAATGGGTAGATGCTGAGTTCACAGTCACAGGCACAGCGTTTTGGATTTACTTGTTCTTGGCAGATGTTGACACTATGACCTGAGCAGGATGGGCGCCTGCAACTCCACGGGATGCGGCTGTGAGAAGTGGCTTGGCAAACGCAACCGCGGACTGGGCTTCGAGTTTCTAAAGTCCCGTTACTTCAGGGGGCCCCCGCCAACGCTGAACATCGAGCCGGGTGAGGCCAAGGCCGCGGGCAGTGGGCAGGGTTGTTTTTTTGGGACTTACCTTGTCTCTTTTGTGCACCTTTTAATGCATGGAGTCTTACTCCTGTAGGGCAGCTCTCCGCGTCCGCTGGAGGCCTCTGGAGGCGGAGGGTGCTTTGTGTTTCGGAATTTGGCACTTGTTCGACACCTCTCCGCTCGCCAGGCGGCCAGACGCTGAGCGGAGGAGCCGTCTACGTTGGGCACTCAACTCTGGTGCTTCCAGGAACTGGAGCTGTAAGCTGTTGCAACTTGCCAGGAAGGCCAATGGCGAGGTGAAGATAAGCATGGTCAGGCGGGAACTCTACAAGCAGAAGGCGCTGTGGCTTCAGAGCATCTGCCAGGGCAAGCTGATCTTCGCCGACGGCTCCATGTACGAGGGCCAGTTCGACTCAGACCGAAAGCATGGAACTGGAAAGTCTGAGACTCAGAGCGCTTCTTTTTCTGCATGGCTTACGGCCTTCTCCAAGAATGGCATGCAAGGTACACATACAGCAATGGCTCGACATATGAGGGTCAGTGGAAGATGGAGGCAGGCCACAAGCACTTCCATCAATCCGAAACACTTGGCGTTGCGGCGTTGCGCGAGGTCCAAGATGGGCATGGGGTGGAGAAGCTTGTGGACGGCAGCGTCTTCGAGGCCGTCCTGTTCACAGACTCACTTCTTTCCTGACATTCCGCAATGCCAGGGGCAGTTCAAGAATGGCGATAAATGCGGCAAGGGCAAGTTTACTTGGAACACAGGCGGCAGTTATGAGGCCTGCAACCCATGCCAGGGAGACACACACTTCAATTGAAGAGCTTGCCAGGGAGATTTCGACGCCAACGACATGCACGGCGAGGGACGCTACCAGTGGAGCGACGGTAGGTCGTATACTGGCCAATGGCGTAGGCCAGGGCCTTGGGAGGAACTTTCAAGGATTTGAGCATTCCTTTTGGCTAGGAATCATATGGGTCCAAGCGGCACCATGCAGTGGACCGATGGACGATGCTACGAGGGTCAGTTCCGCGATGGCTTCTCGGCTGGAAAGAAAGGGCTCTCAGGAAACAGGAGGGAATGCCCTACTGGCAGGAAAGAAGCATGGGGAGGGCAAACTCTCCTGGCCCGATGGCCGCTCCTATACAGGCAAGTGTCTGCTCGTGTGTGCTCGTGATGGCGGGTTACTCTACCTTGCTGGAGAAAGGCCAGTGGGACAGTGGTCGGCAGCATGGCGTCGGCATCGCTGTTACTGCAAAAGGTCAGTCCCCAACCCTCCCTCATGTGGATACCGGTGCTTTGACGGATGGCAGGTCTCTCGCGGAAATCGCAATGGGAGCATGGCAACTTCGTCTGCTGGCTCGAGGTTTTTCCATCAAAGTCCCTGTTGAACCTTTTGAAGCAATGACTTGCAGGAGCCACCTGAGGTGACTGGCGAGACGGCCAAGACGTGAGCTCCCGGCAGAGTCGTGTGCTCGTCTGCTTTTTCCGAGATGTCGTGCGGGACTTGAAAGGAGTCATCTGCGCATCACGTCTCAGCAAGCCTGGCGCATTTGAAGCTTTTCTACTCTGGCGGTAGCCTGAAGCTAGCAGCTAGCACGCCCAGCATGAGAACGGGGATCCAAAGTCGGGCTTGTAGTGGCACGCACGCGTCGAAGCACCTGCGTGCCGACGGATTACATGCTGGTTGGCAGTCTGTTGGAGCCTGGCTCTGTGCGATTTGGTCGCTGCGCCCGGAGCTCGTCTCAGAAACAGGCATAGCGCGGTGCATAGAACCAGGATGTAGGTAGCGGCCTCTTGAATGTACCTGCGCTTCTGGGTGTAAGACGGAGTGACCACGCCGGCTGCCCGCTTGCAGCAGCTAAACCAACTGCAGCTCCAAGTATGGACCAAATGAGTTTCACCTGGATTTTGTGCGTCTCACCATTTGCCTCAGCTCAGTCGTGAGCGCGCTGTTCAGCGGTGCTTCTTTTTGTAGCTTTGTAGAAGGTTATGTTTGGGATGTCCAGGTTGCCGAACAGCGTCTACAAGGCTTCAGAGCTTGCGCCCCGAATGGTGTCGCATTGGGTATAAAGTTGGTGAGAGCGATGCTGAATGTTGCCACATGTGATTGGTTCTGGGTGAATGTTCTCCGAAAGGAAAGGCAAATCCTGGCATCACAAATCACTAGTTGTTTGTTGGTGTTGACTTGGAGAAATCATAGGACGATATAAGGCATGTTTCCGGCCGTTACTGCCGCACACCTTTGCATAGTGCCTAATAGGAGGACAGATTGTCTATGAACGATACAGTAGCCTGGAAATCTGCCCGATTTGGCATCAACATGTCACTGCTTGCAAGACCGAGAGAAAACAGATAGCGCTGGCGACAAAGCTGAACGCACACAGGAAAGCCAAAAACATCACACTGGATGTGCATCAGGTTTTTGGTGCATAACACCCTGATGCTATGTTGTTTCTAGATGGGCAAGATTTTGCAGACAGCCAAACCTGCAACATTCCGTGAACAGGGACTCCACCTCCTAGCTTCTCTGTAAATCTTCATGCTCTCTCGGAGAGGAAGTTGAGGACAGTGCAGCAGTTTTTAAGGCAACGCATGGCTTTCGTGGTGCTTCATGAGAGAGACGCCGCATGGCACGCATCATGGCACAGCTGTCCGGCTCATTTGACCACCCAGGCGCATCACTGTCAAGCCGCCGAATATGAGAAGGTCTCTGTGCATTTTGAGCCAAACTGTGCTCTGCAGGTAACTTGGCCACTGGCGGTAGTTGAGGTTCACCCCTAGAAGGCATTCCCAGATAAGCTCCCAGTTGGGAAGAAAGGTGATTAAACATTAGGGTCCATGCAATAATCCTCAGCGGAGAGCCCTCGCGGCTCTCATGGCCCCAAATGCGTCGGCGTGCTGCGCCTGCTGCTAAGACATGGCCCAGTGGCAAAGGGGGTTTTGGGGATGATCCACTCAGGAACTGCAGGTACTCCATGCAGAGATGGAGGCTGCGCGAAGAGGTGTGGCCATGGCACAATAGGAGCGGCGGAGGAGGAAGCACACGAAACAGTACCGCTGATCGCGAGGCGCGGCAGAGGCACGCGAGGCCCTCCGCCAGCGGTCCTCTTAGCTGAGCAGTGCTAAACATCGAAGTACTTAAGCCATCAGTTTTCGCCTTGAGGCCGTGTTAGTCTCTGAGCCAAAGCCAAGGTCTGCAGAAGTTGGCCAGCTGCTTCTCTCCAGGCCGGGCCACAAGGTCTTATGAGCCACTGGCGGCACATTTCGGGCTTAGGAATGAGGCCTTGGAGCAGGAGCTGGAGGCACGGTCTTGATGCATGGTCCAGACGTGCACTTGACCCTTGCTTCCGGGCATATCTGGTCACCAGGTGCTGCGGCGAAGCACGGCCACAGAGGCTTGCCAGCTCTGGAGAGGTGTAATTTACTAAGATGATGTGCGCTGCACTAGTCCGGAAGGCCAGCCAACGTCAGTGCCTGAAGACCATGCTTGGGATTTCAAGTCTTAGCGTTATCCATGTATAAACAGTGCTGAGGCCAGAGGCTCGAAGAGGACAGCTTTCCAGCTCTGCCTCAAAGGGGTCTGTGAGCTTTGGCCGAAGGAGTGCCGTCGCCTGGAGCTGGAGCTCGAGAGGGACGGAAAGGTGGCCCAGGGAAGAAGCAATCTTGAGTTCGTTTTTATGTTTTCAATTTCAGGCGAGGCGGCTGCGCTTTCAGAGCGTGGCCTCCGCGGACTCTGACGAGGCGCCCGGCCCAGGGAACAGGAAACCCACTTTGCCGTGTCCTGGCTTTGTGGGACGTGCGCGAAGCTCAGGAGCTGAGCATGGAGCAAATGAAGCAGCGGCTGAAGCGCTCCGAGCAGAGCGAACAGGTGCAGCTCAACACGTATACGACAGCTCTTGTTCTGCAAATGCTGTGCAGGAGCATAGAGAAGCCGCCTGCCTTGCGGAGGAGCATGCCGCTGCTTTTGAAGAGAAGCATCAAAAGCTGGAGGAGGAGTACCGCAGGCTTCAGGTGGAGTGTCGCCAGCTGAGGAGCCGGCGCAGCATGCGCACCAGCAGCCCTGGGCACGAGGTGCGCGAAGAAGAGGAGAAGGAAGACCTGGCACGGCAGCGGTGGCGCCGGGCAGGTACTGAGGTTGTAAAACGTCTCAGCGCCGGGAGTTTGAGCTTCGAAGAGCCAAGCCCAAGCCCCAAGCCCCCTTCGCCAACCTCCGTCACTTCACCATCGCGACGCAGCGAGCGCAACGAGGAGCTGGAGCAGCAGCTCAGCAATCTGGCCATGGAGCGGGACGCGGCTCGTGCTGAGAAAGCAGCCTCGGAGAGCCACGCTCAGCAGCTGGAGGACGAGGCCTGGCACAGCAATCAATCGAGTGCAATTTTGGAATTTTTGGTGGCTGACCCGAGCCCAAGGCCACCACACTGCGGCTTTTGCTGGAGGAGGAAGCCCAGCGGACCGAGGCTCTGGTGCAGCAGGTTGACTACCTCGCGGACCTCCTCGAGGAGCCGAGCTGCATGCTTCTGTGTTCAGGTCAGAGATCTTTAAACAGACCTATCAAGATCACGTACTGTAGCCTGAGTAAATTTATCGGGGATGGTATTTCACAGTTGATACCGTGGTCTCAAGAAAAGCTTGTCGGCTGTTGCCTGCAGGAGCGGCAGGCGCAGAGTGGTGCCCAGGACATGCTGAAGTCTTTGGGCCTCTCGCGCGAGCCCTCTCCAGAGAGGGAGACACTGTCGACGCTGGATGCCAAGGCAGCGTCTGAGATTGCTTGCATTGTCTAAAGTCTGAAGAGCCGCAAGCGTGGACAGGGGCAACAAGTGCGACAGGGTGAGGTGTGGCCTCCAAGATCTCACGCGTGTCAAGACGTCTTGACTGCGTGTTGGCAGCATCAGGCCAAGCTCCTTCGCCCAAGGGACTCTTCGAGAGGACCTGGAGAGGCATCGCTGCTCTGTTGCCGAGCTGTGGCGCTCGTTGACTAGGCTTGGTAGGTTTGCAGTGCTGCAGGCTCAGAGTTTAGAGAGCTTCCTTGCGGACCTCCGCTCGCGGTCGCCATCGGTCAGTCGCAAACGGAGCCGCCCCCCGCATGTGACCCTGGAGGTCGGAGGGCTTGCAGGGAATTTCCATCTGGGCGCACTCTTGTTCTCACGGGAACGGCATCCCTGAAG
The DNA here is from genome assembly GCA_905231905.1 of Symbiodinium pilosum. NCBI lineage: Eukaryota > Dinophyceae > Suessiales > Symbiodiniaceae > Symbiodinium > Symbiodinium pilosum. The sequence continues at coordinate 76,995 of CAJNIZ010025269.1, forward strand.
ACTCCCAAGAAATCTTATGTCAGTGGATAGTGAGTTTGGGGGTTAAGCTGACAGCAGTAATTGAGTTTCGGTGCGCAGGGCAGCCTCCCACTATGATAGTGGAGCCAGTTTCGACGCCAAAGACGACACAGTTTGCGCGGCCCGCTGTGATAATGGGAGGTGAGGGTTGCCGACGACAAAGACGACACAGTTTGCGCCGCCCGCTGTGATAGCGGGAGGCGAGGGCTGCCGACGACGAAGCTGACACAGATTGCGCGGCCCACTGTGATAGTGGGAATTATTTCAGGCCTTTGGTGCACGTCAAAGCCTCTGAATGTTCAGAATTGGTTATGCCTGAGGCCTTAATCCCCGGGATTCATCCATATGAAGCCCCGGGGATAACACCCCCCCCAGGTATGTCCAACCCCTATAGAGTGGGCTCGCATGAAAACCTGCTCGGGCTGTGGACAGGACTTCCTGGGTGAGAAGCCTGCCTGCCTTTTCAATGTCACTGCTTCCACACGTGCGGCGGCCAAGCTGCCAGGGTACCAGCCGGAGCAACATGAGAAGGCCAGAGCATGCTGAAGACTGTTGGGCACTGTTGGGGCACGTATCCGTAAGACCACCCCCAAAGGTTATCCGGAGATCACCATTCGCGCAAGGAAAAGTCCCTCGCCTTTCCTTTTTTTGTGCCCAGAGCCTTCAATGGCACTGACGGCATGAATAATACCTCTGCGAGGCGGCAACGACAACAGTGAGAACAATGGCAACCTCAACAATAGTGACTATACTGCCCGTGACAGTATTAAGTACTTGGAAAACAAGATTCAACGCCCAACTGAAGTGCTGCAAAACGAGATAGTTGTAAATTCCCAGGGATTGCCAGAGGTACAGATGAGACCCCATGGGCCCTGTTTTTAGAAGATTGGTGTATTCGGGAAATGGAGTCGGTCATTCATGTGGCAGCCTTGCAGAACGAGCAGGTCTCTTTCAACATGCTCTGCAACCTGTCAAACAAGATGAAAAGAGATTACAGCACGAGTATGGGACTTTTTGACCATCGGCCAAATATGAATTGTTCACTGCTGCTGACGTAGTCTACTCGTAAGGTGACAAAGAGCGCAGCCCAAATCCGCAGGCTACTAATAGAATGCGTCCAGGGAGGAGGGGGTCCCAGCAGGGTCCCAATGATCCGCGTCTGCTGCACCTTTGGCATCCTCTGAGCCTCTAAGCCGCAGACCTCGAACAACCAGCCGAGTTAGCCCCGAGAAGCCCATTGGAGAAGTTTACGCTCAATTGGAGGCTTCGCTTCTGGAGCTCTTGGGCTGGCGGCGCTGCCAGGCATGTTGGCTTCGAGGATAGGAGGGAACATGGGAAGAGGTGTTGTTTGGGCTTCGAAGGCTTTGTGCTTGATGGACAGATGTGGTTGCTGGAGGGGGAAGGCCAAGGGGTTGCGACCTCGTCACCTTGGGGAATCGCTGAGGCATATCGCCATCAGAACTCTTTCTCCAAGCCTCCTAACCCACTGCCCCATCCGGAGAATTCTTCAGAAGACTTCCAACAGGCCTGTGGCTCTCTAACCTGGGCCCCGCTGACGGGGACAAAGCCGCCTTGGTCTCAGAATTAGCCGCAAGTTCAAGGGCTCAAGGAGGCTTTGCATTGCTTTGCAGTAGTGTGGACTCGACTTACTCTTGAGGAGAATTGCCCCAAACGGACCAAGGAAGGTGATGAATCCCTCAAAGAGTGCCAAGAGTTGGACTTTCGCCTTGATCTCAATTCAGGACAGCCGTGTCACACCTGGGTTTTTAAGCGAGTTTTAAGAAAGAGAGAGAAGAGTAGACTCCAGTAGATCTTGGCCTCGGCTTCACCGAAGCTTTGCTCAGGAGCCTGCAGACGCCCCGCCTCGTGGTCGGAGCCGCTGAGGACGCAGCCAATGCGCGCGCATAACGCAGATCGAGATTTCTTTTCAATTCTCCAAATTTTGGCACCTTGTGTGGAGCTTGATAGGCTATGATTTGTAATGGGTACCGAAGGACTTACGGAGTTAGGGAGTTAAACGGCGCCGAATCTGCTCGCCTGCTTAGATTTCCCTCGCCTGCTGGGTTGGACACTCACAGTCCCAACTGCTCAGCATGGCCTGTTAACGAATAGTACTGTGGCAAAGCCACGATGGAAGCAATTACCGCGTTTTGGAAAAGTTGCCGCTCATGCCCGTAGAGCGGCCAAGCGAGGAGAGTTCTTGCAGTGGCACGCAAGGCTGCTCTGAGCCCTTCACCACATTGACCCGTATTCACCCCAGTGATGCCTGTGTCATACTTGGTTTAAGGATCCTCCAAGTGCCTAAGCTGTCCACTTTCCACGAAAAGCATACTTACATATACTTTTATGCTTGCATGTTCTCAGGAGTACTGCTCCCTCGCGTAGCCATATTCCTGGCGTGTTGTTACGACCAATCCACAGTAACTGGGTGGGTCAAATTGGAATTCAAGTCAAGAAATGTGCTGCCAAAAGCACCGATTTCATTTTTCATTTAGTTCTTGTTCAGGCTTTCTGTCCAGTCTCTGCCAGGCAACTTCAGCCACTCAGATTCCACCCTCCCTAGGCGCAGCTGCAAAAACTGGCCCCGCGACAGGTACTTAATCGCCAACACCGTGAAGCGAATGAATGAACATGCAACTTTATCATTAGCAAGGGAACGTAGGGTCTACCCTCTGACCAAGACAGCACAGGACCAAGTGTGAGAAAGGAAACGCATCACGCAAGCAAGCGGAGGGTCGGATGCGTGAGGGGGAGGGCGTCGATGGCGCAGAGGAGCTAGGTACGCATTGAAGCCGTTGAAGCCTTCCTACTGTCTGCAGCAATCCGTGGATGAAAATTCTGATTGCAGAGGGTCAGGTGGGGGAGAAGGCAAGATCAACCGCGCTTCCGGCCGGGCCATCAGCCGACGCCGCTCAGCGCCCGCTCCGGCCGACCAGGCTGCACCGGCAGCTGCGGCTGCGCTCCTCCTTGACGTAGTTCTTTGGGTTGGGCTTGTCTTTTCCTGGGTGAGGCAGCCGGCCCTGCCGCTTCCCCACCACACCACCACACCACCAC
>CAJNIZ010025280.1:0-19999 GCA_905231905.1 Symbiodinium pilosum
TTTTTTTTTTTTTGTTTTCTGTTTTTCTTCGGTTTTGGGGTTGAGGGTTTAGAGTTCAGCGGCTAGGAGTTTAGGGTTGAGGGCCTCGAGTGTTAGGGTTTAGAGGGTTTCGGCACCCGAGCTTGGGGAGGTTGGTAGTACTTGGAGGTTCATGGGACTTAGTAACTATTTATAACTGGGGTTATAACCCTAATAATTGGGGTAACCCCTATAAGGCCATTTAGGGGGGTTATAAGTAGGGTTATAAGTAGTTACTAAGTCCCATGAACCTTCAAGTAGGGTTCAGGTTTTAGCGCATTTGGCTTTACTGTCCCTGAACCTGGTATAACCGTATAACCATAACACTTACATTGGGCGCCACTATCTGTAAATTCTACTTGCGTAACGCTTTTTTAGCTGTAGATGTGGCTTCAGTTGTTCGTATTTTTCGCTTGTGTATGGAGTCTAGATTGAAAGGCAAACGTGCCATGAGTCTCCTGGAGCAATCTCTGCACCAATTCTATGCCACCAAGATGCAGAAGCTCGAGCAGAGGATAGAGTCCGAGAAGCATGCACACGGCCAGACAGCTCGGAGGCTCGCTGCGTCAGAGACACAGGCGAGGATTTAGGTGGCTTCTCACTGGGCGCTAAATACAGTTCTATCTATCCTTGCACCTCTAGATATACAAGGGGTTGCTCGTACAAGTGACAATGAGGTTCATGTCAGTTCATGCGCTTTGGAGTGCTGGTTCGGAATTTAAGGAAAGTGCTGCCGAGTAGCGACGCATGTCAGGGGCCTCTTGGAGGGGCATGCTACCTATAACCTACTTGGTAGCTGCAGTGGTATGCTGTTTATGCCCTCCTAGACTTAAGAAGTGCAATTGTAACCTGTGTATATCCGCCTATACCCCATACCCCATAACCTAGCTGCAGACTGCAGTTGTAACCTGGTGAGAGCCACGCTCATTGTATTCGGGCTACCTGTGAATCGGCTTAGAACTACCAATTGGTAAGTAGGTTTAGGGCTTAGGGCAGAACTACAATCGCACAATTTGGGGCAACCATCTTATCCGGGCAGCAAACATCCCGCGCAATGGCCATTTGACTAGCTGACGTAGATCCAAAAATGCCTTAAACCCTAAACCCTAAACCCTAAGCCCTAAACCCAAAAACGCCTTATGATGAATCTTGCACCACGCAGCGTCCCTAAGCTATTGTAATTTTCAAATTGAATTGACTCGAGCTGATACAGGATTTTCCCAGCAACAGTATATATGGGCTTTCTCATTTTTGCACATAACCCTAAACCCTAAACCCTATGGACCCTAAGAATCATGCTCTCGAGAAGATTTGTCTCAGTTTGTTACATGGGGGTTTAGACAGGGGGGGCTCCAATGTGGATCCCAAAAGGCTATTGCCCTTCTTATAGGGACTGCTAAAAAAGCGAAGTAAAGGGATCTCTGATTTTGGGAAACACCAAATGAACTCTAGGAGCTAAAATCGACATCCGGAATTACCCAGCTCCTCCTCACCCCATAAGCATTTGTCTTGCGACATGATGATATGATGTTTGGAAATCCTGGGAAATTCTTTATGGGGCGGAGTCATTTGGGGGTGGGGATTGCACTACGGAGCTGCTAGGGCAAAATCTAGGGTTCAGGATGTAGGGCGTAAGTTAGAGTGGTTCCACCCTAGGAATATGTGAGGATCCTACTGCAGAACCCATTATCCCCTGGTAGTCATAATGCGTGGAATCCAAGGAAAACATAATTCAATTCTTTATGCCCCAAAGTGCCCACCTGGAGATTCTGTCCTCTGTTCTGTAGAAGCCTGAATAATTATCGTCCCCTGTAAGTAGATAGAATATGGCTTTGGGTATATTATAGTAAGATCCCCATGTACCCCATGTTCAATCTACTGAGGGGGGATTACCAAAAAGAATTCATGTAACCCTGATGTAATTCCCCCAACCTCCTCGGACTGAGATGGGCTTTGTGGGGGCATGCTTGGGTCTTGGGGGCTAAGGTTCGGGATGTTCACTTTGGGGGTTCAAGAGCCTTAGGGTTTTAGTATAACATACCTCGCAACACTGCTTATTGGTTCGTACTAGGGAGTAAGGCAGCAAAATCCCCTCATGACCCCTATATACTATATTCCCTTACTCCCTACTAAGAACCATTTTCTTCAAACCGTGAACCCTACAACCCTAAAACCCTACTAAGACTAAAGCCTTAACCCTAAGCCCTACTTGGAGGTTCATGGGACTTAGTAACTACTTATAACTGGGGTTATAACCCTACATATAATTAGGGGAACCCCTATAAGGCCATTTAAGGGGGATATAAGTAGGGTTATAAGCCCAGTTATAAGTAGTTACTAAGTCCCATGAACCTCCAAGTAAATCCTAGACCCTACACTGTAACAACCTTAAACCCTAGACCATACCAGCTGGATCTGCCAGGGCGATGCGGAGGCTCTCCGAGGAGCGCGACTTAGGGTTACCCAGAGGGTCCACATATACAACTATTAGGGAATAAGGGCCCAAACTATTTGGGTTTGTAGGGTTTAGGGATTTAGGGTTTAGGGTTAAGGGATTTAGGGTTTAGGGTTTAGGGTATATACAACTATTCGGGAATTATAGGCCCCAAAAATACCTTGCTATAGAAGGAATTATGGGTCCCAATTCCCTACTGCTTGTATATGTGGACCCTCTGGGTTGTGGATACAGGGCTAGGGATGTTGGGTTTTTGTCGGGCTTCAGGGTTGAGGGTTTATGCTGTTAGGGTTTAGGATTTAGGGTTTGGGTGTTTGGGGTCCAGGGATTTAGGATTTAGAGTTTGGGGCTCGGGTGTTTCAATATCTTGGGATATCCCAAAATGACGTTGTGTACAATAAGCTAAGAGTAGTCTAACAGTATTCCTCTAATAGGTTCCAGGGCTGATCAACCTAAACCCGGAAACCTATTCGCTAAACCCTGAACCCCAAACCGTAAACCTTCAACCGTAGCTCTCTAGTAAGGTTTGGGCTCAGAGCCTGGGATACCAGTTTATTTTAAGGGCTTAGGGCTCAGGTTAGAGTTTACGGTTTAGGTTTAGGATACGGCTTCAGAGTTTGGGAATTAGGGTTTATGATTCAGGGTTCAGGGGATGGGTATTAGGAGCTTGCCTGTGCCGCAAGCTTCCAACTTATGGATCATGGCAATTTGTTGGGTGTTGTTTGAGTTGATACGGTGCCTTGACTGGGTTCTTCGCAGGCACGCTCTTTTTCGTGACCATTCCTAAGTGAGCCGCAAGAGTTGCTGGCAATGATTGGTTTCAAGGATGGCGGCGGAGACTATTGCTGAGGGGTAAAAGACCTCACCCCCCAGCTCCCTGTCGAAAGGATAGCAGTCTTTCGTGGGCTTCCAACTTAGCTTGGGGAGGGAAAGCGCACAGCCTCAAACCTAAAACCTTGCAACGCTAAAATCCTGCAACCTAAGCCCTGAAACCTAAACCCCGAAGCTTTCTTTCCTTTGCTGGAAGTCTTGACTGTAGAGGCTTTTGCCGACGACTGGAGGACCTGATGTTGCTGGGGCTGTGGGGCAGGGATATCGGGTTAGGGTTTCGGGCTTAGGGAAGTTTAGGGCTTAGAGCCAAACCCCAATGGTCCAACTACCCAAATATTGTGGTCTTAGGTACCCTAAAGCCTTACTATTGGGGTACTTGGACCCCTAGGGAAATTAATCAAGAGTAGGGTTGAGGTGAAGTCCCTTGACTTTGTGCAAGAGATTTATGCCAAATTCTACAAAAAAAAGGCTTCCGTGAGGTTCATGGCTGCGCAATTAGGCCCCGTTTGGGGGTGGTTTCTACAAGAAGCATGATATATAGCCTTAAACCCTAAAACGGCGTGCGTAACGGGGACCCCGATCGTTTCAACTGTACACATGCCCGTCGGACTCCTACAAGCAGCTCAAGCGTTAAGGCCTACCTAGAGCAACCTTACATCTTACAGTTTAGGGTTCAGGCCTAACGGTACATTACAGTACATTATGGAATATGATGGTACATTATGGAATGTTATAGTACATTATGGTATATTATATTACAGTACCCAGAGGGTCCATATATACAGCTATCAGGGAAGTAGGCCCCAAAATACCATGCTATAGAAGGAATTATGGGTCCCACTTCCCTAATGGTTGTATATGTGCACCCTCTGGGTTATGGTTTATCTTTAAAACTCTCCTCATTTGGTGATCCCCCTATGACGAGGTTCAGGGTTTCGAGGTTTAGCGTAGGGAGGCACCGAAATCCCCAAGGTATCCCAGAGGGTCCACACATACAACCATTAGAGAATTGGGACCCATAATTCCTTCTAGAGTAGGGTATTTGGGGGCCTAATTACCTGATAGTTGTATATATGGACCCTCAAGGTATGCCATTCTATGAGCTGCAGTGCTGTACATGCTGTGCCGACGTGAGGCCACCAGGGCGACGCCAGTTAAGAGAGACCCATATTTACAAGTCACGGAGCCTCCCCAAGGCCCCCTGGAATCCCACCTAAACCCTACATGCTTTAGGGATTAGGGTAAACCCTGAACCCTAAACCCTAAACAAACAAGAGGCCCCGTGATATGGAGTCACGTTAGGGCTTCCTGAATCAAAATTTCAATTCCCAAAACAAACACAGAAACTGTATGACTCTGAATCCTAGACCTAACAGGCAACGGTAGAGCCCACAGCTTGAGCCCCGGCCCCAACCTTGTGTTTTGAATAGTTTAGGGTTAGGGTTTACGGTTTAACCCGAAGACCTTTGAGGGAAGGAATGGGTTTCAGGAACATAGCTAGACTTAGAATGATATTAGAAGCTTTGATTTTTTGGAGTACCTTCCTCCGTATGATAGTCCATATTTTGCGGGTTTTGGACAAGCAAAAATTACCCTCCCAGTAGGGAGTAAGGGAATATATTATATAGGGGACTATACAGGGATTACATTTTCCCATCCCCTACTAAGCCAAGTAACCAAACCTATATTGCCCTACATAAGATACCTTACGCTATACATAGCCCCCCTTGAGTAGATAGAATATGGGGTATATGGGGATCTTATTGTAACACATCCAAAGCCATAATCTATCCACTTAAGGGGGACTATAACCCTGTATAACCCTATTTAGCCCTATGCCTACCCTACTAAGTCCAACAGCAAAAAGGTAACCTCATTATTAAAGTAAACCGCTTCTACCAAGCTGCAGCTGTTGAGGGTTTAGGTTTAGGGATTGTTAAGTCGTTTACCGAAAGCTGCGAACCCAAAATCCTCAAAGCCTAGTCTATAGAACCTCCTTTTAAACCTTAAAACCTCCCTAAACCCTAAACCGTATGAATCCCGAAACCCTAAACCTCTTCAAAGGGATCCCCCTTAAGCGAGCTTCTCCAACGCTGCAGCCGTTTCTCAAAAAGCCGCGGCCTCAACTTTCGGCGATCTCCGGAGCCCCGGCCGGCCTCCGTTTTCGCCTGCCATGCCGGGGGTCCCGGCGAATTTTAGGGTTTAAGGTCTAAGGGGTTTAGGGTTTAGGGTCTAGGGTTCAGGGTCTAGGGCTTATAAGGGTTCGTGATGCTTAGGGTCTGCTATGCGGGGAGCCCGGGGGCGAACATAGTTACTAAGTCCCTCAGCCGTCTAAGCCCCCAATCGACTGTAAGTCTACTTTGGCATGTCCCGACGGGATGGACATTATCTTTGAACACTCAACTTGTCAAATCAAAGGCTTTTGATGACCCCCGGCCCCAAACTGAGATCTTATGGCTCATACTTATGACCACCATACAATTCACACACTAATATTGTTATAGGCCTTGGGGTGGGGTGGGGGAGGCGGGTTGAGGGATTACTGGTTTAGAGGTTCAGGTAAAATACGTCTCCAGATGTTGGCCGTTCTCGAGAAATCACATAATCAAGATGGCATGGGGACATCAAGCTCAAACATAAGTTTCTTTTAGCATGATGTGTAGTATCTGCGATTTGTTGACGTTTGAACGTGCTGGTACTCGTAGCAGCATCATGCGAAAGCGCAAGGCACAAGTGGTTGCCTAAACCCTAAAGAATAAGCCAGATTACGTGGTTGTTCCAGCATTTAAGCAGCAAGTAGATTTCCTGTCTCCTAAAACTACCTTACAGAGCCTGCTTGTTGTCCTTAAAACCACCTTGAAGAGCCTGTTCCAATCCCGATTATTCAGCCAGAGCATGAACGTAGACTTCATAGCCCGACGGTTTTTGGTCTACAGGGACTAGCATACGATGGCATTATCTTGGTGAATACGTTCTACGAGGGGTTTGTCATTGGGGAATTGGGAAAATGGACATTCGTGGAAGATTTTGATGTTGCGAATGAGATTCTTAAGTTTCTAGGTTGCTAGGGTCCCCTGAACATCTACAGTTGACGTTAAGATTCCTGCATGACCCTAAACCCTAAACCTACAGCTCTGAGGCATCCTGTTGAAGCCCCAGTTCGAACATCAGGGGTTGGTCTTGTACAGTCGACTGGATTTGAGCCCATTCTTCCCCATTTCATTCTCACCCACAAGCTTGAAATACCTACAAATAACGGTGGTGGCGGGATGGTCCTGGTAAACCCTGAACTCTCGAAAGGCTCAAAGCTACCTAAACCTCCCAACCCCTAAACCTTCAGCTGCTGCCTGTATGAGCTATAGTTATAGCCTACACTAGGATCCCCTCTAATAACCCCTATGATGCTCCCCGATATAATCTTCTATACAACCCTTTTAACAAGTTTAGACTATAGCTCATATGCCGGTTACATGTCTTGCCTGCCTCCCTCACCCCTAAACCCTAAACCCTAAACAACCCTAAGCCATCATAAACACCAAAAGGGATAAATTGGCTCTAACCTTTAAAGCCCTGAGCCGTAGACCCTGAACCCGACACCTGAAACTCTTAAACCCCAGGCCCTCATCGCGAAGGCCCCAAAACCCAAAAAACCTAAACCGTAACCTTCCGCTTAAACCTATTAGCAATAGTTTCCATGTTGTTTTTCATGTCATGTTTTTCGTTTGGTTCTCCATTGTTGGGACCCATGTCCCCTACAATACCCCCCGCCAAATTCCTGGCTTGTAAGTCCTAAGCCCCAGAAACTCAAAACTCTAAACTGTCAACGCTGAAGCTTGAAACGTCTAAAGTCTGAACCCTAAACCCCGAACCCTAGACTCTGGAACCCTAAACCCTAATCCCTCAAGGTTCAAAAGCACTTTTTCCATTCCTAAACCCTAAACCCTAAAGCTTTCAAACCCTAAGCCTTGAACCTTAAGCCCTAAACCCTAGACCCATAAAGCCTTCAGTGGAAACCCGAGAAGTTTCAGGCTTAACCTTAAATCCTGAGGTTCAAAAACAACTAAACCCTAAGGCTTAAACCTTGAATCCTAAACCCTAAACCCTAAACCCCTAAACCCTAAACCCTAAACCCTAAATCCTAAACCCTAAACCCCTAAACCCCTAAAGAATCCTAACCTTGAGGTTCAAAAACACCTACCAGTCCGGCTTCCTGTCCATACTCTACAGCATTGGCTCGAAGCCTCTGCAAATCTGGGACAAGAAGGCTGGACGTAGGGTTTAGGGTTTGGGCCTCAGGGTTTTAGGGTTTGGGGCCTTAGGGTTTTAGGGTTTAGAGCCTTAGGGTTTCAGGGTTTAGGGCCTTAGGGTTTCAGGGTTTAGGGCCTAAGGGTTTAGGGTTTAAGGGTCCCTTTAAAGGGATGCAGGTGTGTTTCTTTTAAAGATGTAGGCGTCCCTTCCAAGGGATGAATAAGGGTCCTTTGAAAAGGGACTTATATAAGCGTCCCTTTAAAGTGAAGGTAGGGGTTCCCTCAAAGGGATTTATAAGGGCCCTTTTTAAAGGGATATGTAGGATGTAGGGGTCTCTTAACAAGAAAGTAGGGGTTTCTTTCAAAGAGCTTTATCAGGGTCCTTTTTTAGGGAGATGTGGCGGTTAGTTAGGGCCAAGAGTTTGAGGGTATAGGGTTTGGGGTTTAGTGCTTGAGGCCTAGGTGTTAGGGTAACTGAGGGTTCTACAGAGGTTGGATCTAATGTCTTAGGATCTACGGTTCATCATGAGCCTTAAGGTAATGGATATTAAAGCGGAGGCTTTGTAAATGCTTCCATCACTGGGTGGCTTCCATGTTTGTTCGGGGGAGAATAGGTACCTTAAACTTAAACCTTACCAGCCTAAACCATATTACACACCTCGAAGCCCTGTTGAACCCTAAGCCCTTAACCCCAAACCCTAACCATAAACCCTAACCATAAACCCTGACCGTCAGCAGGTTCGGAATGGCCACATCAAGCGGCTGACGGACTCCGACATCCAGTCGAGCGTCCTGGAGTCACGGCTGAGGCTTGATAGAGGGTTTAGGGCTTAGGGTTTAGGATTTGGGGCTTAGAGTTTAGAGTATTAGGGCTTGAGGTTTAGGGTTCAGGGTTTAGGGTTTTAGGGCTTGGGATTTGGGGTTGATGAATGTTGAGGGCTTACCTACTGTGACTAATGTAGATATAAAAACGGACTTTGGTTCTGAATTTTTGGCATCTTCACCGTCTTGTTTAGGTATGTAGTTAATTTAGATATGGTTCTAGGTTTAGGGGAGTTGGGGTGCACAGCAGGTATATAGTCGTTGCTAAACTTGGTAGAGGGGAGGTATCTTGCCGGCCAAAATTACGGGGCTAAAGCATGTGCACGTTAAGCTATACGAGCACAACTACAGCTTGTCTTTTGATGAGACAAACTTGAACGTTGCGTTTTGAACGCATGCCCGCCATACCTAAGCTCCAGACCTCTGCGTAGAGCTAACCCCATACAATGTCACACCTTATATACACTGAAGGTATTGCTAATACAATACTACAGCTACCGAACTCCTACAGTTACAACCCCACTACTGATGTCTTTCGAATTGTGTACATCCCTTGTAGTAGTCCCTGTGTACCCCATGAATTTTAGCAGTTTCCATTTGTCTTTTCCATTCCTTCAATTTCAAATCAAATACAACTTCCAATCCTTCAGCACCAAGGAGATCATGGGTACCAACGTGAGCACGACCTACATCACTTGCCCGGCAGATCCGTCAAAGACTTTGGGCATTAAGCTTCCATTCTTGGCCTGGATCTCGGTTGAGGGTTTGGGGTTTAGGGCTTAGGGCTTAGGATCTAGGATTTTAGGATTGCGGCTTTAAGATCTAGGGTCTTAGGATTTAGGTATAGGATCTAGGGCTTAGGACTTAGGGATGGGGTTTAGGATTTAGGGATAGGGTGTAATTAGGGCTTAGGATTTAGGTCTAGGGTTGAAGGTTTGGGATTTAGGGTCTAGAGTTTGATGATTTAGGGATAGGGTTTAGGACGGGACGTAGGGTTTAACAGTTGTACCCCACTCTACGACGCCTAACCCTAGCTAAGCCCGACATAGTCCCGAACTAGACCTTATTTAGGCCTTACTTGGGTTTAGGCCTCATCCGGGGATGGGGAAGGTGGAACAGGCTGTAGGTTTGTAGGTTTGAGATCATATGAAAGCTTGAATACTGGAATTCGTACCAGGCAAAACATGCATCGTAGAGGCCTAAGTAGCTGGATTGCTGTTAAGGAACTTCATTTCAGTTGCCATGCTATATGGGTATCTAGTAAACAGTAGAGTTTCCATAGTATAGTATGTAACTTAATTCAAGGTCCTCAAAAGCAACCCTGTTCTAGGAACACCAATCATGGAATCGCTAATTCGCGCCAGCCTCCAAATCGGAAACCCCAAGCCCCAAACCCTAGACCCTGTGTAAACCCTGAACGGGATTAAGCCCTGAATTCCTGGGCTTTGACACTCGAAACAGTTTAGCCATAAAATCAGATGGCCCGAAAGGTGAGGTAGAGCAAGGTGGGACAGACTTGGAAATAAGCCCCAACCTAATGAAGACCACAAAAAATCCGATTTGGACAGATCCCTACACCCCTAAATCCTTAACTCCCCAAACCATAAATTTCAAAACCCTAAACCCCTAAACACCTAATCCCTAAACCGCTGAATCCTAAATTCCTAACCCTTAAACCCCCCTAAACCCAAGGATTCTTTAACCTACCTACCCTCATCCCACCTCTGAAGCCCCGTGAAACGCACCTTGCCGTGAAACACAGGTACTCAGGGAGGCCTACCCGACCCTTAAGGGCTTAGAGTTTAGAAAGTTTAGGAGGGCAAAAATCTGGTTGAGTTACCCCGTAAAATCATATGAGGGGTACTTGTATCAGCTGAGTCAAATAGAAACCCAATTCTATGTAGCTACTAGTTCCATGGACCTCCAAGTAGGGTCTAGGGGGTTGATTACTTGTGGCTATTAGAAACTTGGACTATAGCCTAAACCTTAAACCCTAAACCCTAATACTAAGTTCCATGGACCTTGAAGTAGGTCATGATCATCAAGAATCTGAAGAAGTACTTCACGTTCGAGGCCTATTGCCCGGGGAAAGCTTGCCAGAGCCACATACGGGTTTTAGGGTTTAAGGTGTATGTTATTTGGGGCTACTATGGTACCCGATGTACACTAAGATTTTATCGTTTTTTGGGTATAGTATTTTAGAAAGACTATAACCTTACTAATCTCAACCACCAAAAAACGTTACTCACGTTAGGTAGGGTTGTATTATGCTCTGCCTAGCCCTAAATAAGGTAGGGATGCTGTTGCTGGCTCGGGGTTGTATGGGACTTCAAAGGATCTGAAATTAGGTTTGACGTGCTGGTTCTCAGTAGGGAAAAAAGGAATCTGATCTGTATGTAGCCCCATATACTTTATTCCAACATCCCCTGCTAAGAACCAGCTAGTTTAGGTCTTCCTGACTGTATATGTTGGGTGTCCACTTGGGAGGGCCATATGGATTAAGAGCTTAGAGTTTAGGGAAGTAGCATATATCCTACTTGAAGGTTCATGGGACTTAGTAACTACTTCTAACTGGGCTTATAACCCTACTTATAACCCCCCTAAATGGCCTTTTAGGGGTTACCCCAATTATAAGTAGGGTTATAACCCCAGTTATAAGTAGTTACTAAGTCCCATGAACCTCCAAGTAGGGAAATTTTCCGGGGCCTCCCCCGACCTCATCCCTTCAGGGTTTTACATGACATGAAGCAGCCCAAGTGGTTTATAGTCCCCCTCAAGTAGATAGAACATGGCTTTGGGTATACTATACTAAGATCCCCATATACCCCATATTCTATCTACTTAAGGGGGCCCATAAACTCTAAACCCTAAACCCCACACCCTAAACCCTAAACCCTTTAATCTATCTACTTAAGGGGGCTATAGGGGTGTAGGGTTTGTCAAAATCCGATAGTTCGGGGGACCCAGGATGATCCAGGGTAGTGCGATTGGTTGTGGCTGTGAGTGTTCTACGTGAGGCTGGCACCCGTGAACATACGGTTTTAGGGTTTTAGGGTTTGGGGGTTTTAGGGTTTAGGGTTTTAGGGTTTAGGGTTTAGGGTAAGAAGGAAAAGCAGGAGTCACCCTTAATTTGCTTGACCTTTGTAGACAGCAAGAATTGGGGTGCCTGCGACGCCTGAATTGGGGAACTGCCTGAAGTTATACCGGGCCCCTGATGGGACTGCAGGAATATTCCTGCCAGAAATCCTAACCACGCCTCCTCTTTAAAGAAGCGCAAGACACTCAAACAACCCAGCATACAGCGCTGAAAGGTGAACACGTTTCGCGATCTAGGTTTTATGGTTGGCCCTGAGGGTCCAAGGACCCAAATAGTAGGGCTTCAGGGGCACAAGTACTACAATATGCATGGTATTTGGTCCCTAAAACTCTAGTGATTGGGTCCTTGGACCCTTAGGGTTAAGGCTATATTGGGGAAACCCTATCATTTACTATCTATATCCATTACCATTATGGTAATTTGATTTAAGTTCCTTACACGCGACCTAGTTATGGTTGGAAATGTGCATTGATTCGGTGCTAGAACGCGTCCTCTACTTGCTGGGGCTTCGTAGGGAATAAGAGTTTATGGTTTATATTGGGAGAACGGAAAATACAATGGAAACTGCTATAGGATTTAGGGTTTTAGGGTTTGAGAATATATCATATACGGAGTATATAGGGATTATCTTCCCTCATTTACCAGCAGTAAGTCTACCTGCCTCCAAGCATCTAATCAGTTCCTTGATGCGCCTCCTCTGCTGCTGCCTTGAATCAGTGGTTTCATCTGGTGCAGCACTTCATAGGGGACCGGGTTTATGGCAGAGGGCTTAGGGTGTAGGGTTTTTCCAGATGCCGCTTCCACAAAGGAACGCTTGGGAACACGTTTCCTGTAAAGAGGATCGCAACCAAAAATGGAACCTGCTTCAGGGGTTTAGGGTTTTGGGGACAGGCATTTTGAACCAAGACGAAACGTGTGCATGTATGTATAGGAATATTATCATGTATATGTATGTGCATTTATTGGCACGCCAGTACACGCACATACATACATGTACATAACGGACACTCGCATCTGCATGGTGGAGCGAACAGGTATATCCTACGTAGGTACCGTGGGGCCTTGGCAAACCCGTCTACCCTGGACCCCTGAATCCATTCCAAACACTGAACCCTACCTCCTGCGATTAACAACCCCTTGTAAGCCCTGAACCACGGGTCATTGTTGAAGACATGTCTCGATTCTTAGCATACCCAAAACCTAAACCTCAAACTAAAGCTCGAAAGCGGGTTCCAATAAGCAACCATACATTCTGAGGGTCCTGCAAGACACTACTTTCTCTGAACTGTTGGGAGATTAGGGTTCAGAGTTTACTATGTTAAGGGTTTGAGGTTTGAGGATTGGGGTTTAGGGTTTCAAGTTTTGGGCTGAGGCTTTTAGATTTGGGGCTTAAGCATTTTTAGTGTTTTTTAGGGCTTTCGGCTGCTGAGCCTTTCCCACTGATCAAGTAATACACCTGATCCTTAGTGATGCTTTCGGGCTCTTCTTATATAACCGCCTTTTAGGGTTTAGGGTTTAGGGTTTAGGGTTTGGGCAATGGTACCTATATTCCTTTGCCCATTCGCCCCTAAGCACCAGTAAAAGGAAACCCTTACAGCCCCAAATCCCTAAACCCTATACGCCACTATGTATTCCAAGTTTCCATGTCAGACTCCATCTATGAACGCTATAAATACAACCTTCAAACCCTGTAATGTATGAGCCCTACCAAACTAAACCCTAATCCCCAATTCTACCTAGTAGTTTCCCCTGCCCCTGACCCGTATAGCATCCCTCTAGAGGGACCCTAAACTACATGGACCCCAAAACCCCTCAACCCTAAATCCTGAACCCTACTCCGAAACCATGAAACCCTACAAACCATAAAACAAAAACCCTATAAACCCTATACCCTATAAACCCTAAACCCTATACCCTAGAAACCCTCAGCCCCTAAATCCTAAGTCCCTAAACCCTAAACCCAAGAGTTTCGGCAGGTTACGGTCTTGGACGACAAGGAAGTGCGCAGGCGATTTCGCGCCTCGAACTACCAAAGTACTACCAGGCCCCGGGGGTAGGGGGGTTCTCTTTAAAGGGATATACAGGGGTTATAGGTTGCAGGAGGGTTTTTTGCATAAAGTGAGATATACGGGTTGAATTGGGGTTTGTGGAGGGTTTATGGATTTTAGGGTTTAGGGTTGAGGGTTTGTGTTGGGCTGAGGGTTCAGCGTTTGCGTTTGGGGCCCTAATAATCGGATTTAGTGCCTAGGAATACAGGACCTGAAGGTTTAGGGTTAAGTACGGTGAAATATAAACTGGAAGGTGAATTCGAAACTCGGATTCTGTAGGAGTTTCAGGTGGTATTGGAGAATTACTAATACTATGGCTCCGGCATCCTAGTGCAAATCATAGTTTAAGAAGATCATTGTATGCAACAATGAGGGCCCCAAGTATTTCACATTATTCTCTTGAGCACTTGATTCACCCTTCGTCCCTAACAGTTTGGGGAGCTTTAAGGTTGAGGGTTTGATAGTTTAAGGGTTTTGGGCTTTAAGCGTTTAGGGTTAAGGGTTTACAGGTTTAGGATTTAGAGTTTACGGTTTGCGGTTTTAGGGTTTGAATTGCTAGCCCGTGCTAACCGCTTGCGCCCTGGACTCTGAATCCTATGCCCTAACTCCTGAGCTGCCCTAAGCCCCAAGCACCTCTGAACCTGAAGTCATTGACCTGCCTCATGTAACCAATGTACCTTTGAAGAGCTCCATAAGCTCCATAACAGCTATATTAGGCAATCATTTATCGAAGTATAAGGTTTCTGTAGTGACGTATACCCTAAAGCCGGAAGTCGAACCTCTAAAACTCAACTGCCTTCAATCGCCCGAACCTGCAGCCTTTGAACCAGTAGGTTGGGCTGCTGTACAGGGTTTAGGGTTTAGGGTAACTATCGGCCCAGAGGATGGGCTGCTAATCCTGGGGTCCCTATAGGATAGATATTTCCAGGCCTTGCCAAACCCTACATGCCCCCAACTTCAGGGCCTACGATTCGGAGCCAGAAATAAGGTAAGGGCCCATATTTGGGGCCATGGTTAGGGCCTTAGATTTCAGGAAGTTTAATGAACTTGCCATTATAGGGAAAACCCTGTATCTACAATATATATCCGTAAATGTATACATATATACACCTATTTTGGTAGCTTAATATAAATTCCTTGTATATAGACATATACATCCTATGTAGTCCAGTGCCCAGTCCGCTTTCTATTATCTTTCCGGTTTGATTCTTCATTATCATGCACCCTAAACCCTAGAAACTCTAAACACCACAACCTGAACAACAACTCAATTAACTCCCCTATCCTCTCCCTACATGGTAACTTCATCGAAGTTGCTCGCCTTAAGCCCTCAAGCCCTAAACACCGAAC
This sequence comes from Symbiodinium pilosum, assembly GCA_905231905.1. NCBI lineage: Eukaryota > Dinophyceae > Suessiales > Symbiodiniaceae > Symbiodinium > Symbiodinium pilosum. Next base: position 14,869 of record CAJNIZ010025280.1, read on the forward strand.
ACTCAACCCTAAACCCCAAACCCTAGACCCTAAACCCTACACCCTAAACCCTAAACTCTGAACCCCAAACCCTAAACCCTAACCCTAAACCCCAAACCCTAAACCTTATCCCTAAACCCAGAAAGCTACTGAGCAAGGGTGAAACCCTTCATTTGTACCATGCCGATGCGCCTCGATGAAGGCCTTCGTGGGAAGGTTTAGGGCTTTAGGTTTTAGAGCTTAGGATTTAGTGCGTGGGGATTATAGGGTTCAGGGCTTTAGGGCTTTAGGGCTTTTAGGGTTTTGGGCGTGTAGGGTTTAGGGCTTTAGGCTTTAGGGCTTTGGGATTTTGGGCTTTAGGGTGTTGGGTTTGGAACTTTGGGCCTCATGGCCTAGGGACCCTGGGGTTGAAGGGCGTGGGGTTTAGGGTTTCAGGGCTCGGGGCTTGGGGTACACGACTCAGGGTTTAAGGGGTTTAGGGTGTAGACCCTAAAGCCTAAACCCTAAAACCCTATACCCTAAACCCTAAAACCCTAAACCCCTAAACCCTAAAACCCTAAACCCTAAACCACTTTTTGTTTTAGGGTTTAGGTGTCTGGGGTGCTGTGTTTTGGTGTCCGGGTTGAGGTTTTGGGTTTAGGGTTTAGGGCTTTGGGTTTTGGAGCTGGAAGATCTGCAGTCTTATTCCTTCACAACCGCGGTATTCACTTGAAGTACTGACCACCGTACTTTAAAGCCGCTATAGAGGCTCGCTAGACGTTTCCAATCAAGGGGTGAGTAGTCTCCGATAGGCCTTCAGTCCATTCTGCGGGTCTTTGTGTCAGCATCACAGCAGCGATTCACCTAACTACCTAGACCCTCTAATGTAGTACCTTTTTGGTATAAGAGTCCTAACCAAAAAACCATACCAAACCCAAAAAGGAACTACATTGGAGGATCCAGGTAGCCACCTGCAATGCGCTTCTCATCGAAGCAGCAAAGCCTAAGTCCCAAACCCGAAGCCGCGTGGAGCCTTCGTCATCCGACCATGCTTTCCAAGCGTTGTTCTCTGCAGGACCAACATCATCAGAATAATCACCAGAATTGCAACAACGCTACCAGTTGTGAGAGCAGGAAGAATAAAAGGAAACACCAGAAGCAATCACAATATCAGTCGTAGTGACTGAACAACGATGGAATACATCTCACCCTACAAACATGAATGTCGTTAGGCTCTTGCTTCTCTAGCCCGGGACGGGACTGCAAGTCTATCGAACACGTTGGGCCCTAAAGCCTGTGACTAGTCTTGCATACCCTACATGTTGAGCCCTAACCATTTTTTCCGATTCCCTGTCACGATTGGTCGATGTAGGGTACCTAAGGGTCAATCCTCAGTAGGGGTCCTAAATGCCACGTAGGTATATCATACAGAGCTACATGGACACCACGGGACTAGCCACAAGCAAGCTTATGGCTGTCCTATCAGCAGTCCTATCCTGTCTTGGCAACGCACCCTGTAAGGATGTTTGAGTGGCATTTTGGTTGGGATTCTACAGTCACCAACACATAGTAGACTAGCATCCTCTGTTGTATATCTTATAACCATTAAGCCCGAACCCCCCAATTAAGATCAGCAATTTTTGGTGGTCCCTTTCGCATCATAATGAATACTGCTACTCCTACTCATATGTATTACTGTACCCTTAACCCTAAACAATATTGGTAGTACCCTCTACCCTAAATGGTAGTGCTATTTTTGTGGGTGGGGGTCCTTGATGATGAGCGGTCGCCGGGTGGGTCAAAACCTGGGGGTTTGGGGTTTAGGGGTGGCTACTTGGATGGTCAGGGGGATTTAGTACGCGGGTTAATAACCCTTATAAGCCATGCAACAACCCCAGTTATCCCCATTATTAGCCTAGTTACTAAGTCGCCCTGGCCCTCCAAGTAGGAATTCTTACACCATTCCATCCCCAAATCACTGAAATCGGACTTATAATGTGGTACAAGACTTCCTCCGTCCAGAGTAGCAAGACCCTCATACTCTACCCCTTGTTTAGAGTACTTAACTTTATGTCCCGTATCTTGTACAAACAAAATGAGGTAGCTTCACAAAGAGGGGCACGGTAGTAGCGGCGAAGCTTCCATCAGGCCCCTTATCTTAAGGGGTACCTGCCAGCAGTATTGTTCTTTATCATGAAGCGGTATGGAGTGGTGTTGCACACCCTCTCCCAAGCACCCCGAAGCCCGCTCAATTAGGGGCCACTTGAACAGTAGTCTAAGCTCCTGGAATTCCCCTGAGTACCCCCTTGTGTAGTCCGCTTTAAGGAGTTTACACGATAGTAATTTTCGGCCCCGTAGCTGAGCCCTCCACGCGAAGCCTTGATGCCCAAGTCCTAAATATGTACTCCTTCACCCTGGACTCCTCTACTCCGTACCATCAACCCTAAACCCTAAACCCAAATCCCTATACCCTAAACCCAAATCCCTATACCCTAAACCCAAATCCCTATACCCTAAGCCCCGTTTCTAGGGGACAACGCCCAGAATCCCTTTGAGCTCCGTTACCATCCCCCGGAGCCTCTGGTTAGGGGCCTTTTGGTTGAGAAGAAACCTAACCCTTAACCCTAAACCGGTTAGGGTTTACGGTTTTGGGCCTTTTGTGTTGAGAAACCCTAAAACCCAAACCCTAAACCCTCTTCGGCCGTAAAATCCGCAGGCTGGAATCAGCACCTTGATTGAGGTGAAGCATGATGGGTTGGGTCGCAAGGTTTAGGGCTTTGGGCTTTGGAATCTGGTTTGGGGCTTTGGGACTGTAGGGTTTAGGATTTAGGTCTAGGGGTAGGGGTAGTGGCATAATAATTGTAATGTGACTATATATAATATACTACGATATGCTGAAATATAATATGTTATCACAAAATGTTTAGCGATTCCTGACTTTGGATGGTGAGGTGTATGGTTTGTGCTTGTATGGGCTGCCCTAGGGGCACCCTCGTTGCATACCTATACTTTCAATTACAAGTCCCATGGAATACCGCCTTTGGGATGCATTACCAGACTCAGCCCTACGGGAGGGTCGAGGGGACTTAATGGGTAGGTGAATAACCTCTATAATTAATTCATGTGAGAAGCCCAGTTATCCCCATGAGTAATGTCGGGTTCCGATCAGTAAAGGGGGTCGTATTTGGGCGAAATTAGGCCTGAACGAAAAACAATACAGGAACGGAATGATTCCATGTTCGGTTCTGGAAACACCCAAAGTTTGGAGTTCAGGGTTTAGGGTTCTAGGTTCAGGGTTTAAAGGTCATGGTCTAGGTTTAGGGTCTAGGGTTTAGGGCTTAGGGTTTAATTAAGGGTGTAAGGTTTGGGTGTCAGGGTTTGGGGTTCAGGGTTCTAGGTTCAGGGTTTCCGGTTGCAAATTTCAGGGTTTAGGGTTTAGGGCTGGGACCCCCCCAAAGAATCATTCCGAGAATTGATTGGGCCCCCGGACTATTTGGGACCATAATTGCTAGGGGATGTTATTCATCAGAACCCCCAATTAATCTACTTACTGATTTATTGTTTTTTCCTGACTCTCCAAGTGCTAACTCCCATGAACCCTTAATCTCCAGTATAACACCCACTTATAGCCCAACTGATGGCTACGCGGCCCCTCCCTGCTAGGAGCCGATATCCTTTGCTTACTTCCCTACATGTTGTACCTAATCTGTAAGCGCAAAGCATTAAAGCCAACCCCAATAATGAGGGCTTTAAATGACGGGTTCTTAGGGATTATAACGGGGTTCATACCGAGAGGGCTTTAGTGACCCTAAGCCTTACAATGAGGAGTTACACAGGTCATATGACAGTCATAGGGTCTGTTTCTTGGCAAGTTTGGGGTTGGGGAACCGTTTTGGGACTTCAGATCCAGTAGAGAACTACTGCATTTTGATCTGTAGTTGGATGGTTTACCCTCAACCTTGCAAATGATCTGGGGACTAGGGTGGACGTTTTAACTTTCAAGGTTGAAACATAAGATTTGGGTTCTCATGATGATATGGAATTGTGACTCTGGTACCTGGGTCTGAACGCATGAACCCTAAGCCCCAAACCCCTTCCCGCTAAGACGCCTCACTCTAAGCCCTAAACTTTAAACCCGCGGAACCCACCCCTAGACCAAGCCATCCCTGAAAGCATGACAAATTCTGTGTTGGGTTGCAACACTGTCGGCGGACCAGCACCGCAAATTCTGCTCCAAACGCTAAGCCCTAATTCATGAGCCCCACGTGCCAAACCCCTCAACTTTCGCCAGCCTAACCCTAATTAAGTAAACTCCAAGCCTTGAAGCCTAAACTCTAAGCCCTGAACCCTGGGCTCTAAGCCCTGAACCCTAGAACGCTAAACTCTTAGCCCTGAAGCCTGAACTCTAAGCCCCTACACTCCAAGCTCTTAACCCTAAACTCGCGGCCTTAGGCCTTAAACTCTACACCCCAAACCCTAGACCCTGAACCCCAAACCCTGAAACCCTAAAGCCCTAAACCCAAAGCCCTGAGGACCTGAGCCCCCCAAGCCCGAGGATTCAGTTCAACTTGTCCGATTTCACCCGACGAGCCTATGGCACGAACTATATCGCCCCTTTCCTTCAAAACGTTGTTTGGGTTTGGGGGATTATATGCTTAGCTTTTAGGGTTTAGGGTTTAGGGTTTAGGGTTTAGGTGGGTATGGGGTGTCTAGGGATTACAGAAGCCCTAAGGTTCTAAGGACTCATGATAATAGGTTTCTGGGCCCAAAGACCATAATATACAAGGCTTTTGGGTTGTTTTGAGCCTCAGAGCTAGAGTCTAAACTCCTTAGGGGGGGGCTTGCATAGGAGATATATATAGGGAGTAGGGGTGATGAAGGGGATACTAGGATTTTCGACTATGGTTTATTTGGGGCTTCAGGGGGGCTATGGGAGCCGTTGCTGTAGAGGTGTTTGGGGGGCTGAGGGTCTAGGCGTTTAGGCTTTGGGTCTTGGCGTTCAGGCTTCTTCCTACCACGTGCCCAATAGCATGCAGACTGCCCAAGCTGTTTATCTCTCCTGGAAGATCCAGATCAAGATTTAATGGCTGTTCTCTGGGATATCGAGAATTGAAATAATGGGCACAGTGTTGTTTGAAGCATGCAGAAATCATATGAGCAATGGTCAATACTC
>CAJNIZ010025280.1:20099-76553 GCA_905231905.1 Symbiodinium pilosum
GAGTTTCGGCGAACGCTCATATGAAACGCTAGACCCTAAGCCTTTAAACTTTAAACCCCGAACGTTGAACACTAAGGCCGAAACCTGAAACCTGGATTCATCTGGCTGAAGCTATTTATTTGTGGTTTTGCAAAGGACCTCCGGTAGGAGTCTACTCTGTTTTCTGCTGGGAGCCACGAGCCTTGGGTAAAGGATTCATGCTTTATAGGGTTTAGGGCTACAGTCCCTGTTAAGGAAGCACTGGAAGCTCAAAGCGGGCAAAACAAGAGCCAAACGGTCACAAGCAAAAGACGCGAAAGAACACACTTTCTACATACGGCTTGGTCCAGGTAATCAAGGAATACACATTGAGTCATAGTAGGCTTCCTCGCATCGTGCAAATACATTCCTTCATTACGATGTCTTGGGCTCTCTGGGCACGAATTGGGATTCATTGTTCAGATCGCATCTAATTTGTTTATAGGTGTGCAAATACCCAACAACAAGACTTTGAGCTCCACGCATCCTAAACCCTAAACCCCAAATCCTAAACCCCTCATCCCAAATCCTACAACCTAACTATTGAAGGAGAGACGTGGGACCATGCTTGGGATTCCTTTCCAGCATTTGTTGGGCTTCTCCCATAGAAGTCCTTTCGGCTTAGGGTTTACCCCTAAACCCTAAGCCCCTAAACCTTAAATTCCAATCCCTAAAACCTTTACCCCAAACCCCTAAACCCTAAACCCCTAAACCGTAAACCCCTAAACCCTAAACCCCTAAACCCTAGATCCTAAAAGATACTAAGCCTTAAGCCTGATGCTCGAGGAGACGCTTAGAGTCCAGCTTCATGCCAACTGCCGCATCTCGACCGGTTTGTTTTTTTGGGGTTTAGACTTTAGGCCTTGGGGTTTAGGGTTTAGGGTTTAGGGCTCTAGGGTTCAGGGAGTTTTTTGGTTTAGGGCTGATGTTGCTGATGCTGGAGCCTCTACTTGGAGGTTCATGGGACTTAATAACTATTTATACCTGGGGTTATAACCCTACTTATAATTGGGGTAACCCCTATAAGGCCATTAAGGGGGGGTTATAAGTAGGGTTAGAAGCCCAGTTATAAGTAGTTACTAAGTCCCATGAACCTCCAAGTAGCCTCTGAATCTGCAGGGGCGTTGTGACGTTCTAGATTTCTTCTATAATTGTGGTGCAAGCTAATTACTTCAAGTAGACCTGACAGTGGTCTTGAGTTACACCGTAAAATTTGGGACCCAACATGCTAACAAATCCTAGGGTCGATGGTAGATAGGCTGGTGCAAGCGGTTTAGGGTTTAGGATTTTCCTCCATCCACTGTGGGACCCTTCCCTCTGGAGAAAGCCCAGTGTTTGAAGCAGAAAGAGGCATCCGCCGTATCTACTTCAGCGACCGGCTCTACAGCGAGGAGTTGTTGAAGTTTCAGTTTGCGGGCTAGGGGTTTTACAGTGAAGGGTTCAGGGCGTATAGGGGCATTACTATGTAGACTTTAGCGTTAAAGGGTTTAGTATGTATCGTAGTATCCGCTCGGGAAGTCCATAATTTCATCCTGGATCCCCCACTTTGAGGAAGCTGTGACAGGTCCCTCAGAAACAAGGAAGGAACCCAAAAGGATGCCCAAATGTAATCCCGAACTGAAACCAAGGTAAACCCCTACCTGTGTTTCTATGTTTTGGGGATAATAAAGCAGTTCACACTTCATGTGCGTACTGATATAACCAGGAATATCGGTGGAAGTGCTTCCTAACGCTCAATAGTACTACTAGTTTCATGGGATTTGGTGAGTACATATAAGTGGGCGAGCATCCCAACTTCTACCCCTTTCCCAGGCCCTACATGAGCTATGGTCTAAATTCCTAGTATCCCCCTTAGTGACCCCTATAATACTCCACATACCACATAGCCCCCTCTAAGGAGTCTAGACTTTAGCTCAAGCATGGCTTACCTGAGTTATGAGGAGCCTCCAAGTAGAGACATTGAGCCAAAGGCTAGAGCGCTCAGTGACCTTTGAGATAGGAGATTAGGATTTAGGGTTGAGGGTTTAGGGGATTTAGGGTTTAGGGTTTAGGGTTGAGGGTTGAGGGTTTAGGATTTAGGGTTTTGGGTTGAGGGTTGAGGCTCAGGGTGCATCCTTTCACACAGAACTAGGAAGCTTTCGAGTCTAAGCCTTCGGTTTAATCGAGCCCAATACCCTGTGATAAAGGAGTATATACCTCGTATAAATCATATCAGGGGCCCCGGTGTGTTCCAGGGTTTCTTCCGTTAGTTCCCTAAACTCTATACCCCGTTTTCGACGTATTTTTCTGGAACTCTCTGGCGTACAGGTTCTTCAGATATCTTACCTTCCCAGAGGGTCCATATATACAACTATTGGGGAATTATAGACCCCAAAATGCCATACTATAGAAGGAATTATGGGTCCCAATTCCCTATGGCTGTATATGTGGACCCTCTGGGCTTGAGAGCGCACACATGCGCGCACACTCTTACGAGCATGCCAGGCGCCAGAGCGGTGGTTCTGGTGGTATGCGTCACGCCTGCCATACCCTAAGGGTCCAAGGGCCCAAAGAAAGTTCCCTTTAAAGGGGTTTTAGGGGGATATATAGGGTTTAGGGTTTAGGGTTAAGGGTCCCAGGACCCAAATAAGAGGGCTTTAGGGCCCAAATACCACAATATTAATGGTATTTGGGCCCTAGAACCCTACTATTTGGGTCCTTGGACCCTTAGGCAGAACTGGGAAGAAGGAAGCCCTACCGACCTCCAGCCTCCAGGAACCTAGGGATCCAAGCATACAAATAATACCTGCATTGGGCCCTACAGTCCGTAAATGTTACCTACATTGGGCTATTTGGATCAGTAGGGGAAGAAAACCAGCCTAATCGACGAGAGCACCAAAATCGTGAACGAGTTTCGGTCTTCTCGAGGCATCCCAGTGCACGTGCAAGGTCGGCGAGACCGGGTGCACGCAGATATCTCTTGGCGGCATCCGCTTGCAGAAAGCTCATCTTCCAGCAAAAACACAAGCCCAACATAACCGAATCCTTAAAAGGGGATGTTAAACTCACCTAACTTAGTCCCACCATTTGAGCCCCCGAGAACCCCTAATCAAGGTATATCGGGCTTTCTCGGGGTCACCCTAAGCCCTTCACCCGCGACCATAAACTCTAAACAATTAGGTTTCAAGAGAAGGTGAATGGGCGTGAGGAAGCTCTAAGCAAGCCATACGGTAGATACTGAAACTCCGAATTAGGGGACATAGGGAATAGGGCTTAGGATTTATGATGTAGAGGAAAGGGATAATACTCCCCACAATGCAGAATCAAATGGAAAAGAAATTGGAAAGCAAAATGCTGGCTGGGAAGCCGTAACGGGTTATGGGGTTGATAGTAACACCCTAAACCCTAAACCCCCAAACCCCAAACCCTAACCCTAAGCCCTAATAGCTTGGAACCTGGGAAGTTAGGTATTGTGGTATACTAAGGTCCCACAGGTTTCAAGAGTACCGCTAAATAGCACACCCGTAGGGACCCTCAGGGATAGAAGGGACGACCAGAGGATCGTAGGGGTCCCAAGTTTTTGAGAAGCTCCCATAGCACTTAGGGTGTAGGATGCACAGTTCAGGAAATCAAGGGTTCCAGGGTTGGACCCCTAAGGTCGTACCCCTAAAAGGTTCCCCCATTATTGCCCTAATATAGCCCTTATAACTACATAATCCAAAGTTGTCCCGTAGGGTCCCTTAAAAGGATCCCAAAACCCAGCGGTACAACCCTAGGGGTAGGGCTCCTTACAAGTTCGAGTTTCTTTGAAGGCTGACTGTTGCGATGCTACGAAGACAGCTACTCTGTAACTTACACAGGGTTTCGGGTTAAAGGTAGTCATAACGACCATTGTAGGGGACTTAGAGGTCAATGAAAACTGGGCCATAACAAAAGCCATGTAGCACGCCCCTCCAAGTACAGAATCAAGCGCCAGAAAGCCTAAGCCCTCATGACTTGAATAGTCCACGCCATTGACCAAGCCCTAATTACACCCCTGAACCCCTAAAGCCTGAACCCTAATCCCTGAACCCCTAAACTCCTGAACCCCAAAGTTCTTATGACGCCAGGAAGAGTTGCCTCCTGAGTTCAAGCTCTTCCTCCCCGTGCCTTGGGTAGTAGTTAAGGGCCTACCTGGACCTCAAAAGTATGTAAAATAATAGCCTTTTGGACCATTCTTGGTGTTCTGGGGCCATTTTTTTACCTATGTTTGGGGTTTAGATAAGGGTTTAGGGTTCAGGGCTTAGAGTTTGGGATGTATGGGAGTTTCCCTAAATAGGAGACCCCACATAAATACCCCCAAAATATTACAGTCCTTATTATAAGGGCCCCTAATTTTGGAAAACCTCCCATATATATATATATATATATATGTAGCGTTACATGTGGGTTTGGGTTCTTAGGAGGTTTAGATCTCAAGGAGAGTAAAGGGACTTTACTGGTAACCCCAAACAGGGAACCCCAATAATATAGTAGGAATATAATGGGAATATACCTATGATGGGTCCTTTTATTGAAGGGGCTGGGGGTCAAAGCGTTTAGGGGTTCAGGGGTTTGGGTGGGGTTGAAGGGCTTGAGGGCTTAGAGTCCAGAGTTATGTGTTTAGGCTTCAGGGCTTGGGTGACACCTTTATGGGTTCAGGGTTATGAATTCAGACTTTTCAATCTCCCCCTATAGAAGGTAGCTCCTTGATACGGAATTAACAGGGCCAAATATGCTTACAACAAGCCGTTATGGTACCCACTACCGGGTGGTGGAGTGACCCAAATTCAGAGTTTGTTGCCTGATCTCAGGGCTCAGGGATCGGCAATCAGGGTTTTCGGTCCAGGGTGCAGAGGGGGTCTGAGGGTCTCAGCACCCAGCTACTGGATAATTAGGACCCGCTTAGGACCCCCTTCCTAGTAGATAGGACACAACCTGAGCCCAAATTGATCTTGATTGGGTACTTGGACTCCCAGAAGTTTTGTTGTTTAGATTTGGGGCTCGGAGTTTACAGTTCAGGTCTAACCCTCAGACTTCATTTGGGTTTAGGGTTGGGTTCAGGGTCAAAGGTGTAGCCTGGACTACACGATGCCTTGTTTGTTTTTGGGCTGTGCAGGGCTTTGTAAGGTTGTGTGTCGATGATGCGGGGGCTTTGAGATCGCAAGTATGTGCGCCATGTTCCATATTTCTGCGCTAAAGGCAGATGCTGTGCGCACATGTTGTGTGACCCGTGACCTTGTGGGGTAGTCTGTAACTCTGAACCCTCATAGACCACGAAGACCTCGGTGAGTTCTCCGCTAGTGTCCTGAGGTCAAAGTATGTTTGGACCCCCGGGTCCAAGAACAAAAGCCTAGTGTTATGTAGGGTGTATAAGTAAAGCTTAATCCCTATACCCCGTAGTCCATGTCTGGAACTGTGCAAGGATTCTTTATAGGGTTTAGGGTTTAGGGCGAAAGGTCCCATTATCCAACGCATAACACATTTCCATCAGGTTTAGCGTTGGGATTGTAAACCTGCCACAACAGAGGGCAACCGTTCCAAACAAGGTTCAAAGCTAACAAGGGGCTCCAAGTCTGACATAGGGGCCTAAATAAGTACCAATGTTATAGTTCCATCTTCCGCTTCCTTATATCACTATGATTCATGCTACCTCAAATGGACTTCAAAGTGATATTTTACCACGATTTAGGCTCCTGCCGTAGAAATATTCAATCCCAAGGAAGCTGCAACCAGGCCATAACCTCTGTGCCCATACTGTCACGATTATACAGATAGCATGTTTCGAAGAATGCCTGCCTGGCCTTAACCTGGCAACCCACATTCATAACTCTCAACCCTAAACCCGAAACACTAGGGCCCTAAACCCTAATCCCTAAACCCCTAAACCATAATCCCTACACCCCTAAACCCTAATCCCTAAACCCTAAACCCTAAAGCCGAGGTGGCTCAGAAGGCTCAAGCACAGGCCTCTGGGCTGCGAAAGAGTTGGAAAGCATGAGTTTCGGGGTGTGGGTGTAGGGGTTTAGGGATTAGGGTTCATGGCTTAGGGTTTAGGGATTAGGGTTTATGGCTAAGGGTTTAGGGTTTAGGTTACGGGGTTCAGGAGTTAAGGCTTCAGGGATTTGGGATTTAGTTTCCTAGTTCCGGGTTAGGGGTTTAGGTTCAGGGTGTGTTTTTGGGGTACAAGGCTCGGACGGGGGCCAGATGCGGTTGATACGAAACATCCTGCATGAACCCTATAATGGCCTTGTGCCATACTAGCCAAAAACATGCAGGATTCGAAGTATTATCCTTATAAGCTCCTGCATTCCTACATCATCCCAGTTTTCATGTCATCGTCCATGTTCGTTGCCATTTCATTCCGCGTTATTGGCGCCCTAAACCCTAAACCTCATCATGAATAGGACCCGTACAACCCCCTTACAGCGCCCATGTGAGATAGCCGAAGCTTAAGAGTCGTGCTGAGTAAAGTAAGGGACGTGTGGGCTTGGAGGCTTGTGGCTTTGAGTGTTTTGGGATTAGGGCTATAGGTCCCCGGGTTTAGGGTTTGGCGCTTAGGGCTAAACCCTAAACCCTAAACCCTAAACCCCAGACCCGAAACACTGAACCCGTAGGTTTGGGAGGGTCTGGGGCTTAAAAACTCATAGGGCTTGGAGGGTTAGGGTTTTGTGTTTAGGGTGGCTTTGGGGGTTGAGGGCATAAGTTGCTTCAGACGCATAATACTAAACCCTAAGCCCCGATAACCTACCCCAGAGGCCCAGTTGGCTGCAGAGAAGGATGTTCTTCTTTCAGTCTTGGTTTTTGGCTTCAGCTTCTATATGGGTTGTTCGCTACAGATTATATTGCGGCACCTATTATCTAAGGGTGCGTATGCGTACCCAAATTCGGCCCAAATGTTGGGAACTACCCACATGAAGCTTCGATGGCTTAAGAGCCAGGGACCTGACATGATGGGAAATGGGCTTCGAGGGATATACATAAGATTTGTGTGCACTCCATATGGGCCATAATCTAAACTCCTTAAAGGGGGTTACATAGGGGATTATATAGGGGACTACTATAGGGGCTATTAAGGGGGATACTAGGAGTTTAGATTATGGCTCATCTGAAGATCCAGCGCTAGAAGGCTTTGGGGGACATGAAGCACACACTGTCTCAGCTGTATTCAGAAAGCTATCTCTGTTCGAGCTGTCCAACATTGCTTGGATATTCGTGCAAGCCACATACAGTGTCTCAGGACTCACTCACTCACTCTCACTCTTTCTCTCTCTCTCTCTCTCTCTCTCTTTCTTTTCTGTTTTCCTGTTCCCTGAGCCCTAAACCCTAGATTATGAACCCTAATCCCTACATCTACATTCATAGGGCATTTCTTGGGTTTCAGTTCATCAAGTCTGGTGGCCTGCGCCTGACAAACGCAAAAGCTTCTACACTGCCACGATAGCAGGTTATGTTTGCTTCTATTGAACTTGTTACATTAAATCCTAGATGTACTGGGAAGCACAGTGGTACGGGTGTAGGGTATAGCCCTAAGGGTCCACGTACCCAATAACCATATCCTTAACCAAAACCTGCATTAAAATTACGATTAATTACCAAAATCCCAAGAACCAAATTATTGGGTACTTGGACCCTTAAGGTTTAGGGTTTGGGGTTTCGGGTTCTTAGATCCCTAAACCCTAAACCCTTTGTTTGGGGTTTAGGGTTCTTGAGCATCCCTTTGTTTAGGGTTTAGGGTTCTTAAATCCCTAAACCCTAAGCCCTATATGCTAAACCCTAAACATCCCTTTGAAGGAATCCCAAAATCTTCCAGACCAAAAAGGCTCAAGCAGCTGGTGCGGCGGCTCCATCAGCTCAGTGAGCCAAGGTAAGCTGGGCTTAGGGCTTTAGGGCTTTAGGGGTTTAGGGGTGTAGGGCTTTAGGGTTTTACGGCTTTAGGGCTTTAGGGGTTTAGGGGTGTAGGGCTTTAGGGCTTAGGGCTTTAGGGATGAGGGCTTTAGGGTTTAGGGCTTTAGGGTTTGGGGCTTTAGGGTTTTAGGGCTTCAGGGCTTTAGGGATGAGGGCTTTAGGGTTTAGGGCTTTAGGGTGTAGGGTTTAGCGTTTAGGGCCAGTGTTGGGTTTGGAGAACGGGGCTTAGGGACCTAGGCTGTTTAGGGTCCCTTTGAAGGGATTGAAGAGGGTTGAGAGGGAGATGTATGGGAAGTCTGGAGAGTACCCACCTGGTAGCTTTCCGTGTGGAAAACACTTGAACATTGCTGGGTTGCTGCTCAGGAACTTGCATTGACTTACCATATTTTTGAGTATACAGGGAAAATGGGGTTTCCTTATTACAGTAACTTAAGTTATAAGTTCCTTAGCAGCAATAGATTCAGTTGCCATAACGTGGGTAGATTCCCGGTAGATGGTCAATAATAGGGCTTTCTTGCTATAGCAACTTAATTGAAGTTCCTCGGCAGCAATGCAGGTTACCTCCAACTAAGGGACTTACCAAAGAGGTAATTCAGCTTCGCTTGTTACCGGAGCTTTGAACTAACTCTCTCTATCCGTATATATATATATTATATGTACATATATACGTATGTACATACAAGAGCGCTATACATGTATGTAGTTACATATCTTTGTAAATAGACAGACATAGAGCTCTGCATACATATACATGTGTTATATGCACATATTAGGTCTTCGATGTGTGCGCATGCTGATCGCCGAACCGCACAAACAAGGCGGTGGAGGCCAAGGCTTCTGCATAGGCGATGGCCACCGCCAGACCATCAGATCGAGCTTTCACAGGGTGGGAAAAGTCCTATACCTGATCAGGACTCCCTGGGAGCCGCGCCGCGTCATCACACCACCCTTGCAGGCCCAGTTCATTGGACTGGGCAGACTGCGCTCATACGCGCCTTGTGCACCCAACATGGGCGGCTGCAGTCATCGCAAAGCTCCGGGACGAGGAGACCTTGACAAAGAGGCGCCAAGCAGCACCACCAGGCGGAGGCAAGGGAGACGACGCGAACCCGCCGCCACGAGCAACCCACCATAGAATGGGTGCCACGTAATCCCAATTCAGGGTGATTGCCGGAAAGCATGTTGAATTTTGTTATACGAAAGCCCAACAAGGAACATGAAGTCAAGAATGCCAAGCACTGATGCCCAAACCCTATAAACCCTAAACTTGGAAGAATCCCTTAAGCCTGGACCCTCAACCCAAAACCCCACGCCCTGTAATGCCTATAGACTTTACCAAGTCCAGGAGTGTTATGAACCCTATGCCCTCGACCCTTAGCCCAAACCCTAAACCTTATCTCCTAAACTTACAACCCAGAGCCCGATAAGTCCTAAACCCCTACATACCAGTTTCCATGTTCTCTTTCCATTCCCCCTGTAAGCCATGTAGAATCCTTGCAATGGGATCCTGAACTACGTAGGACCTTAAACCTATCATATGAGCTGTAGTCTCAGCTGCTTAAAGGGTGTTTTATAGCAGTATATAGTAGGAGTCAGTAAGTGGGATAGTATGACGTTTACTTATAGTTCACATCAGTTTGAATTTGGTTGTATTTATCCATTAGAGTCTCAATTTTTGCTACTTATTTAGGCCCTATATAGCCCCATGCCCTAAACCATATGCCCACCAAATACGTCGCCAGGTGTGTTTCAGACGGGCATGTCAGCAGCAACGATCGGTTGGCCCGCGCGTTCCAAGGGTGTAGTCTAGGGCTTGTAGTTTTTCATGGTTTAGATCGTTTATGGTTTAGGTAGTTTAGTGTGTAGGTAGTTTACCCTAAGGTTCAAAATGGCCCAAAGGCTTTTGCACAGTCTGGTCTTCAGGCGCAAAAGCCTTGCATTATGTGTCCTTAGGGCCTTATGGTTAGGGTTAAGGGTGGGCCCTACAGTACGAACACGTAGTATAAAATGCGCAGACTACGCCTGAAAAATGGTAGTTGCCCAAAGTAGGGGGGCCCCGATATAAACTCCAAAATGATATAATCCTTATGCCTACAAAAGGGTACCCCTAATTTTGAGAAACTCCCAAATAGGTGATCGTTCTCCTGTGGGCGGAGCAGTGGGGGTGACATTGTTTCCTGACAAGACAGGAGCTTGAGCCTCAACTCCTCGAAGGCGGTTATAGGGAGTATAGGGGTAGGGTTCAGGGTTTGGGGGTTAAAGGGTTTATGGTTTAAGGTTTAGGGTTACCAAGGGGGCATACTAGGAGTCTAGGCTATAGCTCACATGTACTCATTTCGAATAACTAGAAGGACATTGATCTTCTTCATTCGAACCAAAAAGAATAGTGTAGGCCTTCATTTCTGACTAGCAACCCTTGACCTTAAACCCTAAACCCTAAACCCTAAACCCTAGATCCTAGATCCTAAGCCCTAAACCCTAAATCCTAGATCCGAAACCCTAAATCCTAAACCCTAAACCCTAAACCCATTTTGAGAGTCCCTAGGATGAGCCCATTTGCTGAAGTAGGTGGAGGCCGTTTGTGTATCAGGGGTCTGAATTACTATGTGAGCTATAGTCTAAACTCCTTGAAGGGGTTTAGGGTTTAGGGTTTAGGGATTATATAGGGGACTACTATAGGGATTACTAAGGGGGATACTAGGAGTTTAGACAGTAGCTCATGTGGATGCTCAGCGAGCTCGGACGCGTTCAGCCACCGCTTGTCGTTGCGAACCATGTATGACAAGGGAGCGGGAGAGCAGATGCACGCAAATGGCAGTGATGAGATATGCAGTCCTAAACTATTTAGAGTTTGGTGACCTTTGAAGGATCATAATGTTGAATCCAAACTTTCAGAGTCCGGCTCTAATCCCTAGATGCCACAAACGAAGCCCCAATATCTACGCTATTACAATGTAGTGGTTTCCAGCTTTTCCATTATCCCTATATAGCCCCAAGATAACCCTAAACCCCAAACCCCAAAGGCTTGCTCACTCTCCCGTGACCCTTCAGTATGAGTTTGTGCAGCTAACAGGTTTTGACGGCGCAGAACTTTGGGTTGTCAAGTTGATGCAAGTTTTTGGGTCTAGGGTTCAGGGTTTAGGGCTGAGGGTTTAGGGTTCAGGTTACCATAATATGGGCATACAGCAAATAATAGGCACTCCTCATTACCGTAACCTTAAACCCTAAACCCTATCCAACCATGTGAGCTATAGTCTTAACTCCATAAACGGGGCTTAGGAAGGGGATGACTGCACAGGGTTATTAAGGAGGATACTAGGAGTTTAGACTATTGCTCATATAATCCTATACAACCCTATGCAACCCTTTATAACTCCAAAATCCTGAACCTAAACCTTTCATCCTAAACCCTAAATCCTATACCCTAAATCCTTATTCAGGGGATACTAGGAGTTTAGACTACTGGGTTTGGGGTTCAGGGGTTTAGAGGGTTTGGGGCTTGCGGGTTACATATTTAGAGGTTTAGAGTGTACCTAAACTCCAGAAGTACGTAAAGTAATAGCCTCAAACCCATACTAACAGCTCAAAGGTCAATTATTTTACATACTGTTGGGGTTCAGAAACCCTAAACCCGAAAACCTTAGACCCTAAAGCCTAAACCCTCCAGGTAAGGGTTTGGGGCGTCATCCCTCGAGGACCCTGGTCCTGAATCCTGGCCTCCTCATCCTAATGCTACCAGGCCCTAAACCCTAAACCCCTAAACGGGTTTAGGGTTTAGGATTTAGGGTTCAGGGCTTAGGGTTTAGGGCTTAGAGTTATTATGTATAGCAGTAGTCTTCTTGGGCCTGATTTCCAAATAGGTTTTGGTCCATCATGTTGCCTAGTTCCGGGAAGCAAAGAGCAGCCGAGCCTGAGAAACTCGCCTGCTGAGCCTGTCCTTCACGCCTGGTACACTCCCCCAAACTAACATGGAAACCCTAGGGTCCCTTTAAAGGGGTATATAGGGTTATATAGGGAATATATTAGGGGTATAGGTTGGGTTACACTCCCCCAAACTAACATGGAAACCCATCTAGCCCCCCCTTTTAAGGGACTGTAGTTTTTATAGGGCCCTTTTTGGGTTTCCATGTTAGTTTCCGGGAGGGTATGCAGTATGGGACAGGAACACCGTTTAGGGTTTAGGGTTTTAGTTTAGGGGTTTTAGGGTTTAGGGATTTTAGGGTTAAGGGTTTTAGGGTTTAGGGTGTTACGGCTTAGGGTTTAGGGTTTTAGGGTTTAGGGTTCAGGGTAACCAACCCTTCAGAAACCTACACCCGGCAAACCCTCCAAAACCCCTAACCCAAACTCCTCACACCCTCCCAACATCATGCTGGCAAGGGCCGCTGAAGGCGGGAACCGCTAAACCCTACTGGGGAGGTTCACGGGACTTAGTAGGCAAATATAGGGATAACTGTGATAGCTGGGGTCATTATGTGGCTCATAGGGGTTTTATACAAGTCTATACATACATTTGTACACCTACACTTAAAGATTAGCGAGACTAAGTAAGTCTTACTTAGTCTCGCTAATTCTTCAACCCTAAACCCTAAACCCTAAACAGTGGTTTCCATTTTCTTTTCCATTATCCCAATGTAGCCCCGACATAACCCGTAACCCCTAAGTCTGTGACAAAGGGACAAGTGGTAGTGCTGACATCTTCGGCATCGTACCAGCCTCGGATGTCTCATTACTCCTAAGGTCCTAACCTTGGGTTTAGGGGTTTAGGGGTTTAGGGTTCAGGGTGTAGGGTTTAGGGGTTACGGACCCTACTATGGGCCACCTGGGCCCTAACTATGGGCCCCTTAGGTGGGTTCACAGGCTTTAGGGTTTAGGGTTCATAGGATTTGGTTTGTTATAACACATGGGATATAGAATTACTTTTGGATTCATGGACCATGCTAGGGGCCCGCAGTTGCAACCTTAGATTCGTGGGCTTCCAGGTTTTAGGGCTTAGGGATTCGGGGATTGCATGGAACCCACATTACCTGCAGATTAATAACTCATACCTCAAAGTAAATGGTGTAGTTAAGCTGTAGGTCATTGGGTGGGAATCTCTGGTGTGGTGTTTCGGGTACAAGAGGTTACGGGTTTGGGCTCGTAGCTACGGAGATTGCTCAGGTTCACGGCTCACTGTATGAAGCTCAGAGGTTTAGGGTTTAGGGCTTGGGGTTTAGGGGGCTTGTAACAGATTTTCTGGTTGAAGCGGCAAGACGCTTCGAAGGGAATGAGGCTAAATACAAGGGCTACTTGAGTTTTGTAAGGTTCCAAAGCCCTAGTTCTTAAGCCTCCTCTTCAGCCTTTAAAGGACTGTTCGTCGTCCGGTCTACGGATTTCTGGCCCAAGAAAACCCCTTTGTAATGGCCAGCTTTTTGAACCCTAAACCCTAAACCCTACGGCCCCTTTTGAGGTTCCATGTCGTTTGGGGAATCTAGGCTTGAATCCCTAAACCCTAACGAGTAAGATTCTCAGGGCACGCCCAGATAGGACAGACCCCCTAAGAAGGACACTTAGAAGGTACTTAGAAGGAACTTTGGAGGTTTCCCAAAATTAGGGGTACCTTTTTAGGGGTCCGCATAATAAAGATTGTAGTATATTGTGGTCTCCCTTTTTGGGGAAACTGCCATTCAGCGATTACTCACAGAGTCTGTCCTATCTGCGTGTCCCTGAAAGACCTTCCCAGACTCTAGGATGTGCTGATTTCTGGTTCCTGGAGCTGAGCATGAGTGGTTGTAGGGTTTAGGGTTTACGCCTTAAGTTTCGGATTCAATAATAAATACCGGACCTGGTTCAATCATATCATGGCATAGTCAGTCTCCCACTTTCTAGGGGCAGGCTTTGGCAAATTTCACCGATTTGGACTTCTCGCTGCGTCTGCACACTTCAAGCACAGAGCTGACCACCCCAAACCCCAAACCCCAAACCCTACCCACGCCCCCTAGACTCTACTGTAACTTTCATTTTCTCGCCACTCTTTTGGTCGCGGCTTGCCACCACTAGGCCGTGCCCCAAATCGTTAATCAGGGCAAGCTGCCGCAGCGGAAAACGGGGTGAACGTAATGCCTCTGACTTCTCTTCGGCAAAGGCATTCCTGAACAAGGTGGTTCTGTTCCGAGAAGGATCTCCAGATTTTGGGAACTCACTTATTCTAATCGAGAGGACACGTAAAGCGGAAAGTGTGATTTCAGGTGTCTGGAAAACTTTGCAAGGCCAGAAGAAGAGGCAGCATGTACAGTGTCCGCGCCAGTGTACAACTGATACAGGCAGCTGTGATGCGAAAAATGCCTTCTAAACCCTTGACCCTAAAACCCTAAATATGGAGCTAGGTACTCTTGGTTATTCACCCTAAACCCTAAACCCTAATTCTTGGGGTATGCAGACCCGCGGATGCCCTCATTTTCTCCGCGAAGACATGGGTTTAGAGTTTCGGCTGTGGGGGTGGCAGCAGCCTGAAATTTCCTTTCTACAAAGCCGTCCTCAAAACAGGACTTTCCAAACATGGGGTCTCCTAGTATAGTCTCAAAGACTATTCGCTTTCGAGTTTGGAAGCCCCATACCTAAATCGCTCATTCTTGGACACCCTTACTTAACATGGAACTAGGTTCCTAAACCCTGAACCCTATACCCTAAACCCTTTAACCCCCTGAACCCCATACCTAAACCTCGAGGTTTTGGAAACCCCTCCTTCAATCTAGGTTCGCAAATGGCTGTTCGCCAAGGTCCAGCACGACTTGCAAGTCTTGGGACCCGCATACCTGTGATGTTCCCATTAGGGTGCCGCAGATACGCGTCACGAAACACAACGGCAGCCTAAACCCTGAACCCTAGGCCCTCAATCCTTAGCAGCCCTAAACGCTGTTTTTAGGGTTTTGGCTTTGGGGTTTAGGTGCTGTCACTGCTATGGCTCCGGCAATGGTTTGTAGACCGTTAGATTAACTATATTGTTGGATGTACATATCCATGTACTCTTGTGCACGTTTCAGATTACTATTAAGCACGCACGAAGCATCTTGACGGTAATTTGTAAAACCGTCGACCCTACACCTGGAAACTCGCGTCTTGAACCCTGAGCCCCAAGTCCTAATTAAACCGCCAAACTTGAGAACGAAGCCCTGAAGCGAAAGGGTCAGAGCCAAGACTGTATCAGGGTCTGTAGTAGTTTAGGGCTTAGGATTTAGGGCAACCCTAAACCCTAAACCCCTGAAACCCTGAACCCTAACTAAACCCTGAACCCTCAACAGTAGGGTGAAGAGCTAAGGGTGCAGGCCCGACTGCTCAGGGCAGAGGATTTGGGTTCCGGGTTAAGTATAATTAAGGGGGGGTGGTTCAAGGGGGGAGGGTACAAGGAAGCCTCGGGAAACCTTAGGGAAGCTTAGGGAGTCTAGGGGAATAATGGGGATTACTAGGTTACCTACCTCCCTTGGACCACCCCCGCTTTAAGGACATCCTAGTTAAGGGCGTAGGGAGGCTAATCTTCCCCAGGCCCTAAGCCTCTCGCTCAAGTAAAGCTGCCACAGCAACCCAAACTGCTGGGTTGCTGTTAAGGAACTTAAATTTCAGCTACCATGGGTATATATAATAAATAATAGGGTTTCCCCAATATAGTCTGTTAACTTAAGTTACCATGGGTGTATATAGTAATTGATATGCTTTCCCCTTTATAGTAACTTAAACTCAGTTCCTGAACAGCAACCCAAAACATACTTCTACATACTTACTGCTTGCGGGGCTCCTCTGAATGATGGTTCCTTTGGGGGTGCTCCTACAATACTGTCCATCTGAGTAGTGTTTTTTGGTGGTTAAACCTAGTCAGATTATATTCCTTATATAAAATACTATACCCCAAGAGGAGGATATAATCTTCCTCTATATCGGGTACCATATCGTATCCCCAAATAAATTGCTACTCATCTTCTGGTTGGGTCTACCGTGGAGATCACTAGACATGAGACATACCTCTACAGCAGATGGAGGAAATCTTGCACCAAAAAGGATCCCCCAAAATGGGGCCACGAATTCCTCCATCCACCCAGACTGCGAAGCTGGAACCCCAGAATCAGCCCCAAGGGGTTTAGGGTTTAGGGTTTAGGGCAACCCCAAGGGCACAGGCTAAGCAGCGCAGCAGGGTTTAGGGCTTCAGGTTTAGGGGGGGGGCTAATGTCTCTAAGGGATTTGGAACCCCAGTAGAAATTAAAATTTCAGCTACATATTAGGATTGTTGGTAACAGAAATTTAGAATTATTTTCAGGAACCTTGTAGATGTAGCCACATGACTATGGAGCTCCATGATGATACCATGATGTCTCGAGCTCTGTCACAACAGCGCATACTGCGTTCCAACATACCGTCTATGAAAAAGGCATAATTCGAGCGGTGAGTGTGTTGTCTTGACAGGGAAAATGAGTTATTACAGATAACTATGGGCTATGCATAATCCGAATTTTGTGTCCTTGTTGGGTACCCAGTCTGGTACGGCATATGAGCTACAGCCTAAACTCCGAGTATCCCCCTTACTAACACCCATGTACTCCCCTATATAGACCCCCCTTTAAAGAGTTTACACTATAGCTCATGTAGAACTTGGAGGTCCAGTGCCTCTGCCCTTATGCTGAACATGGTCCAGATGCAGGACATGGGATCGACTCGACCGCCTCCCTCTTTTCATGTGCACCTTTTGGTAATATGCTGTCAGGTATGTGCTCATCGAAATTTTCAAGAGTGCTCTGCAGATCCTCCACAAAGGTAAAGTTGAACGTCTGCTCGAAGGACTGGCAATTTAGTGTAAAGCCGGCAAACGACATGTTCCCCCGCTCAGCTGCCGTCAGTGACGTCTGCAAGTCCAGCTTAGCTCCAGTTATTGATGCAATTGTGGTGGCCACCTTCAATATCTTCGCGTGAAAGGACGCCAAATTCCAGATCTTCCTTACTCGGGGCTAGAAGGAAATCAAATCCCTACGTACTCCCTATACTGTATTCCCTTGCTCCCACCCCCTAAATCCCAAACCCCTAAACCCCCAGACCCTAAACCCTAAACTCTAAACCCTGAACCCTAAACCTTAAACCCTGAACCCTAAACCTTAAACCCTGAATTCTAAACCCTGAACCCTAAACCTTAAACCCTAAACCCTATATTCCCTTATTTCCTACGAACCCTCAAACCCTCGGTAAGCGTCAGCCTTTCTTCACCTGTCAGCTCGCCTCGCTGCTGGATAAGGACTGCCATGGCTCTTGCAAGATCTGTCAAAGACAGAAACGACCTCCAGGTGTCCTGGGCTGCTGTTTGGGGTTAAGGGTTTGGAGTTTAAGGTTAGGGAGGGTTTAGGGTTTGGGTTTTAGGGTTTAGGGTTCAGGGCTGAGGGAACTTAAGTTAGGTTACCAAAATTTGGAAGCCCCACTACTTACTGTATATCTCTATCCCGGTAACTTAAGTAAAGGCCCCCAAACCCAAAACCCTCAAGTTCCTTCACAGCAACCCAGTGTCATGTTGCTGTACTGGTAAGATGCCGCGGGTGTACGCATGTCGGAAAAGGCTGGGGACGAGAAGGTCTGTTCTTTGACCTGGTTCAGGGTTTAGGGTTTAAGGTTTAGGGTTCAGGGTTTAGAATTCAGGCTTTAAGGTGTAGGGTTCAGGGTTCAGGGTTTAGGGTTTGGGGTGTAGGGTTCAGAGTTTGGGGTTTAGGCTTACGGGTTTAGGGTCTTCGGCCTGGCGACACCCCAATGACAGTGCCAAATCGCAGCATCGAGATCAAGGGCCCCATGTATTCGCCGGCTCCTGATACTTCTCTCAGCTTCTTCTCACGCCGGAACATCGACAGGGAACACCTTGCTGGCTGTTTTGTCAGAGGGGATGACAAGCTAGGTTCCCCAGTAACTCCTAGATAATAAGAATACTCTTTTCCCACTGCTCAGCTTTACAATGCTCAGCTTTAATAAGTGGACCCCAAAACAAGAAGGGAAGAAGGGTACTACTGGGGTAGCTACAAAAACTGGAAAAGAAAGGGAAACCATTGTATCTTTTTGGAGCATACAGGGGCTAGTAGAGGACTCGCTTCCTCCATCCTTACTAACAACCCTAAACCGTGCAAGTAGTTGCCACCCAAAACCAGACCAGTATACCTTAAACCTGAAACCCGAAACTCCTAAATTAGAACCTTGGGATGAGAGGCGAGTCAGGCGCACAAGTCCGGAACAAGAGCGGGGCGAGTTAGGAACAGGCAGGAAGGTTAGTCAGAAACCCTCTCGTGCTCCCAGCCTTTGTTTTTTTCCCGTCTTGTTTCCGACTCTTGTTTCTGACTCGCCCCTGTCCATGTTTGACCCGCCCCTGGCCTGTTCTCAACTGATCCGTTTCCGACTCAGGACACTTGTGTCTGACTCGGCCAACATCCCTAAGCCCTAAGCCCTTTATCCAAAACCTTAAGCCACTTTTCATGAAAAGATGCTCGTCCAATCTGTCAGCAAAGACCTCGTCGGTCTCATTGGCGTTCATCCTTCCCTCCGAGATGGCGGACGTGGATGCCACGATGACATGTTGCCTGAATCTGGTTTACGGTTAAGGGCTTTAAGGTTTCGGGCTTAGGGCTTGGGGACTTAGAAACCTGCCAGCAATCCAGTTTGAGCTGTTGATTGGGACCTCATAGAAAAAAACGACAAATTTCCATGACACCCATAGTTGCCTCCCATTCATCTTGGAAACGACGTCTACACCATCCTGAACCTCACTGCAGACACCCTGACCCCTAAAAAAATTACCAATGCTTGGTCAAAACTGGCGGAACGCGTCTTACGGAGTAGTACAGTGGTCATTCTGGGTTGCTGTTAAGGAACTTAAGCTTAGTTACTTATTATGACAACGGAACCCTATTATCTACAATATACCCATATTATGGTAACTTAAACCCTGCACCCTAAACCCTGAACCCTATATACCCATGTTATGGTAACTGAATTTACGTAAGTTCCGTAACAGCAACATACAGCAACCCGGCATTTTGGCACTATACAGGGCTCCACGATATACTCAAGCTGGGTTGGGAGCTTTGGATCCTGATTCTAGTAAGGTATAATACAAAGCACTAGCGTTCTACGCCGTTTTGGGTGTAGGGCTTAGGATTTAAGGCTTAGGGTTTAGGGTTCAGGTTTAGGGTTATCCATAACAGTTCTTGCAAGAGGCTAGAGCTCAGTTATCACCTGACTACAACTCGGGTCTTTGCCACCCCAGTCCTGGGGTTCAGAGGGGGGTCGCTGGGAGAACATAGCCCAATCCTGACCCTAAACCCTAAAAGGTTTAGGGTTTAGGGTTTTAAGCCATAAACCGCGCTGGTTTATGAAGTCGAATCAGGTTTAGGGCTCTCTTGAGTACAACAGTGGCCGAGAACCGTAGGGTAGTTCCCCAAATTAGGGACCCCCATTTTAATACCCCTAAATGTTATGTGCTGTGATATACTCCATAACCAAAAGGGGCCCATAATTTCGAGAACAACCCAGAAGGCAAAAGGTGTCATCCCAAATTTCAACCAATGAACGTTTACCTGAAGGCGCTGCTCTGGATCGACGGCTGCACAGGCCCTTCTGCCGGTGCAGCCTCCAAGAAAAATCACCGTGCCAAACTGCTGCAGGTCAGCGGCATCAAGGGATCTACCTCTCTTCTAGCTTCCCTATTAGCCCATTACGTAATAATAAGGGTACCCTTTTTCCTAGTGTTCAGCTTTAATGAGGAGACGCCAAAATGAAAACGGAAAAAGGGTACTACTGGGGTACCTAGTCTTTTTGACCATACTAAAGCTTAAGTACGCGAATATGTACAATTCGTAGATGCTTCAGGTTTCATAAAAGTGAAAATTGCCCTGTCAGAGCCTTAAGGACGGATGCAAGTATGAGGAGAAGTACTCGGTAGCTTCCATACGTAGCCCCAATATAGACCCAAAAGTATCATAGTCCTTATCATAAGGACTCCCAAAAACGTACCCCTACTTCTGGGAAATCCCTATTACTCTTGGAGACGTTCGGAGAGGGCACTCCGGAATGATCACAGTTTTTGGTAGATAGTGTTTAGGTTTAGGGTTTAGGGGTTGATGGTTTCGAGGGAATCTATGACAAGGATGTTTTCATTTCACACGAAGAAATCCTTAAACTTAGCGGGAAAAGATCGCACAGAACAACATTAGAACCCAAAGCTCTTCCATTTGCCACACAAGCTGCTGTGAAGCTTGGTGATGCTCATGCTTGCAATGTTGGGGTCTACGTCAAATGACGACACAATAAACCCAGCTGATCGCAAATGCAAAGTAAGGTATGAGCCAACGTTGCCTTAAGGGGGACTAGGAAGCATTTAAACCCAAGCATTTAAATATTGAGGTAGGGGTTCTTATTGTAGAGAAATTAAATGCCTATAGTTAAATGCTTCCTAGGTTTCCTGATCCGCCAACTATAGCGACGCACTTGTCAAACGGGAAGGCTGGGCCATACTCCTGATACGTCAAACCCAAGCCTGGATGTTGCGGAGATTCCATGGGGGTTCCGAAAAATTAGGGGGTACCTTTTTGGGGGTCCCCATAGCAAGGATCATGGAATTTTGGGGTCTATATTGGGGTCCCCTCATTTTGGGAAACTACCATTAGCAATTACAGTATAGGGCTAATGGAGAATCAAATGGAAAAGAAAATGGAACATGAAATGGAAACTGGAGTTGTAAGGTTTTATATGGGGTTTGTATAAGTATGGGATTCAAGTAGACACGAAAATGTAACATGTTCTTCAAACAACAACCAGGAGGCCCGGACGAGACATCCTTGCAAACCATTGGTATCGTGATGACAAGCGTTGCAAGCCGAAGGCAAGTACAACAACAGCCATAGGCAGCAAAAAGGCGGCACATCTACAAGAAATCATTGCGCGCGAGGCACGCCGTTCAGCTTTGTTCCAGGAACATTTGTGCCATGCTAGGACACAAGCTACCAGCGTCCAAGAGGGTCCCAGGGATCTCCAGGGATCCAATCTGGGCAGACTTACCGAAGCATCGCAAACAGCGATGTTTGAGTTGAGTGAGCTGCGGAGCTGCATGCGCATCATCAACCGCACGTGCACCAGAGGCGCGTAGATGTATGCTGTCCAAGAGACAGCAAAAGCCGCAATCATCAGGGTCGCCATCATCATCATCATCATCATCATCTGCTTTTAATCATCCTCATGCTCACCATCATAAGCAGCTGCGTGCTCGCTAAAAGGATGATGTAAGCATCATGATACATGTTGACACCAAAAAGCCCGCCAGCTTCGCGAGGTAGGGGAGGGTTGATGGGTGGTTCTGAGTAAGTATCTGAAAAAGAGTTATGACTAGCCATAGCCGTACTTATCCTGCTTGTGACCCTTGGGGTCCAGGGTAGAATCGGCATGCTTGACGAACTCCTGATCGAAGCAATGTTGACATCCCAAATACCTACAATAACAGTTAGCCTATGTGTGCAGTGTTTTTGGGGGTTCGGGGCTATTACGATAAGTATTTGACAGGTTCAGGTGCCTTTTTTCAACATCCTGGTTTCTCCATGGATGCCAGCAACGCTCGGGCTGTCCTGGGTACTGTACGACAGCGAGGCTTATCGGGAGTTCATCACAATGAGGGTCTTCTCATATGAGCTATAGTCTAAACTCCTCGAAGGGGGTTATATAGGGGATTCTCTACGGCAGTATTATAGGGTTATCGAGGGGGATGCTAGGAGTTTAGACTCTAGCTCATATTGGAGTTTGCAAAAGATTTTCCACAAATATAGCTCCCAAATACTGACTACAGGAACTCACAAACGGGATCCCTAACTTTGGGAAATCCCCACATACTTCCAAAAACATGAAGCTAGCCATGAATTTTGAGAAACTCCCGCTGGGAGTGTCAGGGGGACTTAGTAAGTAGGTGAACGGTGAACGAGTCGGATAGCCGGTGTTATTATGTACCTTCTACGCTTTATGAATGTCAATGTACTTACTAAATCCCCCTGACCCTCCAGGCGACTAATTCGAAGCTGCTCTGGTCCAGAGAAACACCATGTCCTACGGTCAGATACCACGGGTAGATTTTGGGGTTACGTTCAGTCAGGATTTGCAGGGTTTGGGGCTACGAGGTTTGTAGGTTTATATACCCTTGCTGGTTCCTTATTGTGAGAGGGTTTTAGGGTTTGAGCTTTAGGGCTTTGGGTTTAGGGATATTGACCAAATTTCATGTCCAGATTTCTTGCTGGTTCCTTATATTAAAAGTTACAAGTTTGGTATCCCCTCGTGGGTTTTATATAGGTACATTTCTCAAGAACATATCCAACAGTGACCCACGCTTGCGCCAGAAGGCGGTTCCTCCGCAGCACATGCAGCCTCTCTTTGCAACTGTACAGCAACAGCCGAAGACATGAAGCGAACTAGATGAAACACCTTGTATTTTGATGTCACCGTAAACCCTTAACCCTTGTATGGCTACAATAATTCTAAACCCTAGAACCTAAGCGGCAAACACTGCACCCAGGTAGGGCGTTCCTTCCATCATCGAGGTTCCATGCAGAAAGCCCCGCCCAGCTGTCAGTCATCGCTATCCTGGGATGCTGTTAAGGAACTGAACTAAGTTACTTACTAAGGAGGCCTTCTCTTTGATGTATACATTTTCAACTTAAACCCTACACCCTGAACCCTCAACCCGACACCCTATATCCATATTATGGCAACTTCATTCAAGTCCCTTAACAGCAACCCAGTAGCATCATCGTCATCCACCGCGGATGGCTTGATCAAGAAGCGTATCACGCCTTGGTTGAAACTACCTTCCCTTCAGGGTTGTGGGATATATGGAGGTTTCCCAAAATTTAGGGGTCCCCGTAATGAGGATCATAATATTTTGGGGTCTACATTGGGGTCCCCCTTTTTTTGAAAACTACAATATAGGTCT
Source organism: Symbiodinium pilosum (assembly GCA_905231905.1). Classification (NCBI taxonomy): domain Eukaryota; class Dinophyceae; order Suessiales; family Symbiodiniaceae; genus Symbiodinium; species Symbiodinium pilosum. The sequence goes on from CAJNIZ010025280.1 coordinate 42,979, forward strand.
TTGGATTTACGGTTTGAGCATTTCGGGGTTCCGCAGATCTTCAGCCAACAAAGGCATGGAATCTTAAGGAAGCCCCGTGAGACTACTGTCCTTTCACACTGAGGCTTTGTGGGCTTCCATGAATTTGGAGTAGGGTAGGGTGCTTGGGGTGCTTGGGTCTTGTCATCTAGGGTGTAGGCGTTCATTGTCGAGTTTTAGGACATTGATTAGGCACTGCCCCCCCCCCCGCCCCCCAAGTAACAGCTCATGATTGCTGAGTGGCCTTAATCCATGGGCAACACTCGGGGGGTTACTAAAGAGCCCATACCCCCTAAAGGATCCAAAAAAATGGAACCCCCCCAATATGAATTCATTACTACATTGGGGTAACTAGGGGATTATGAAGGGGTTCCATTTTTTGGATCCTTTAGGGGTGTAGGAGAACCCATGAAAATCCGAAGGTGGCCTGCACCGCGAACGTTGAACCATTAGACCCTCAGCCCTAATCCCGCTCAAGCCCCCCAAAACCCTCCCTCTGCATACCTACAGAGATGTTACTACTAAGGCCGTGACAGGCCTGAAAACTGTGGTGATCTCCAACCAGCGAAATTGAAATCAAAAGCGTTTCAAAACGGATACTTAAACAGAAATGCAAGGGCTTGCTCAAGATGTCCCATGGCTGTATCATCTTCGACACTATGTACACTGTGTTTTCGAAGATTTTCTACAATCTTGAAAATACCGTATGCATCAGATAGCCCTGAGCCTGAAAACCCAAGCCCTTACATTCCTCCTTATGCAAACAGAACAAGAAGGGATTTAGGCAACAAACTGTACATGGGACACCGGAGCATGACACTAAGCCGCTCTGAGCCCCAATCCAAAAACCCAAACTGACAACTTTTAAGCCCCAAGACCCTGAAATCTAACTAAAGACTCAGCCTAAGCCATGCACCCAATCTTCCCAATCCTCTTTCAGACCCTAAACCCTAAACAAGGAGGGATGCGCAGCAGGCCATAGATACCCAAGAAGAAGCCAGCCTCATTTGGGTTTGGGGCCTGCGCTTGGGGGTTTAGGGTTTAGGGGGATTTAGGGCTCAGTGTTGAGTTTGGGTTGCCGTAGGGCTTCGGAAAGTATAGGGTTCATGGTTTTAGGGGTAGGGCTCATTGATTAATTTAGGTTTGAAGGCTTTAGGGTTTAGGGGGTTTTGGGGCGTCGAGATTAAGGATTGGGGTTTTAGGTTACAAGGTGTGGCTAGGGGACTGTGGTTTAGGGCCTTAGGATGAGGGTTGGTCTTCGTGAGTGGTGTTTAAAAAGCAGTTCTTTAGGTTGGCATTGGATGCTGCTCCCACTCAGCAACAGCTGGTTAATGGTTGTAGTAAGTAAAGCTCTATGTAGCCCTTAGCATTATTATAGACGATGGGGTCGCCTCATTCCCTGCTGCTTTGGGGTTTGAGGTTTACAGTGTGGCTGGCCCCTCATAAATCTTAATCTTTCGAGCGCTCATTGCGACCAATGTGCAGCCAGAGGCTAAGCTCACTCATATTTAGAAGTGGTGCAGTTTGGTATATAGTATAGTGCTGAAGCCCAAAAGGTAACATAACACTATGCGGCTACCCACCAAAAAAAAGAAGCTCGCAAAAAGTAGATGATGTTCAAGACTGAGATCCCGGCCCAACAGCTTGCACCAGATTTAGGTTTGTTGGGGTTTAGGGTTTAGGGTCACCAGAATCAGGAGCTTTCAGAAACAAGCCTGCAAGTTTGAAAGCTGTTCATGCTACGAAGGGGCAGTGGCTCACTTTGGATGGAGGTTGCAATTGATCCTGCCACGAGTAGACATGGGATCCAATAAGGGACGCTGTTGACTGGGCCCTAAGCCCGACACAGCAAACCCTATAAACCCTAAACCCCTACATGAGCTATAGTCTAAGCTCCTAGTATCCCCCTTACTATCCCCTATAGTAGTACCCTTTCTAGTCCCCTATATACCCCCCTTTAAGGAGTTTAGACTACAGTTCACATAATCTGTGCAAGTAAGACCCTTTCGGGGTTTCATGTTTGCTGGGAGTGGTGGTAAAAGCTGAACTCCAAATGCCAAGCCCTACGCCCTAAACCCCAAATCCCAAGGGTTTAGGGTGCAGACCCTGAAGCCTGAATCCTAAACCCTTAGCGCGTTCTTGTTCCGGCCTCAGGGTTCTTTTTCTAACTGCTTCCGCTTTAGTATATCATTGAAAACTATAATTCTTTTTCCCCCTTATAACAGTTCAAGGTTGATACCCAACAATGACTAGCACTAGGAAGGCCTTTTTTTACCTTCTTCATCTTGAATGCCCGTATGGCTAACACTGCTGCGCCACATGATCCTTAAACACCTAGTTTCCGCTTCATGTTCTATTTTATTCTCCATTCTGGGGGATAATATGCCGAAAGCCTAACCCCTGTATTATACTATATCTCTCCCGCCCTGCCTATGCCATTCCCGCCCATAATATACCAATGTGGTCAGGCATCATGGGGGGTTTAGGGGTATCTTATAATAATATACCCAAAGCCATATTCTATCTACTTAAGGGAGACTATACCCTAAACCCTAAACAGTAGTTTCCATTTCCTGTTCCATTATCCCTATATAACCCCAATATAACCCTAATGGGTACTGGGTTTGACGCTGGAAGGTGCCTATGGAACATGCACGAAAAAAAGTCCCTGCGGGCTCCGCCGTGCGTCAGGAGCCTCCAGCCAGCTACAGGTGGTCCACTGAAGCCAGCCCTCCCAACAGTGTGAAATCGCGCTTGCACGGAACCACCTCAAAACCTCAAGCCTAAAACCCTATACCCTAAAGCCTATGGATCCTGCTACGCCTCCAAACTCTAAATCCTGCTACAACCCCTAAACTCTATGCTGTCCCTTCCGCTTTGGCCAAGGAGCTCGTCCCAGGATTGGCGCAAGTAGACTTGTAATTGACTCTGGCAGCGCCTTCCTTTACACAACAGGAAAGGGTCTAGGAGTGTTTCTCCGACTATGGGGGTTGAGGATGATACTATTCGAGGTCTATATTGGGGAACTCCCAACTTATGAAAACTACTCGTTGCAAAGTCGAAGTAGATAGGATATGGAGCATGGCTAAAGTCCAAGAATATCTTCTCCAAGTCAGCATTTGGGGCTTGGGGCTTAAAATGGACGAGATTGAAGCTTGCTATTAGGTTTCTCCACTGGGAAGCACTATAGTAGGGCGCACCCCAAAATCAAGCGCCTGCATATCTTTGATAGTAATCGGGTCCTAGCCTTGGGGTTTGGGTTACCAAGCCCCCCTTCTTACAATGGACAAGATGACTGGCTAGTCGTTGCAAGTACAGCCAGACGTTGTCTGCCTGACACTTCTAGTCGGATGCTCTTCCACCCTACACAAAAAACCCCGAATCCCAAACCCTGAACCCGAAACCCTCACTCAAAATCAGCGGCTTACTCACTCCAAAAAGAGAAGAGGACAAAAGGCAGAGGCCACATACTGGCTTCCCCAAGCTTTGGCAGAGGGATCGTTGCTGCAGAAAGGGGTTCAAAAAGGGTTTAGGGTTGCCACCAAAGGCTTATTTCAAACCCCCGCCTTCCACACCCAAATCCCCTATCCCGCTGTAGCCCCGTACCCCTTCAATTCAGCCCCCAAACTTGCCACACCATGATGGCCCTGCCAAAGTATCAATGATATGAAATGCTTGAGGAGCCAAACCCTAAACCCTAGACTTTGGGTACTGCCTCCCCCTCAGTAACAGTTGGATAATATCTATAATATGGTTATATATAGCCCTTAATAGGACCCCTCATATAGACTGTTACTGAGGGGGGGCAGCACCCAAGATGTTCACCACTTTGGGCCCCGATGGCGCACTATGAGCCGGAATCAGCCCCTAAACCCTAAACCCTACACCCTAAACCCTAAACCCTGAATCAAAGCTGGAATATTCATCCCCCTAGCCCCAGCCCCTCAACCTCAACAACTTGGGTACCTTAGATCCTAAACTTAAAACCCTTAGCCCTAAACCCTAAACCCTAAATCCTAAACCATAATTCCTGAATCCTAAACCCTAAATCCTAAATCCTAAATCCTAAATCCTAAATCCTAAACCCTTAAACCCCCCCCTGAACTCCCAAAAGAGAGCCCAGTCGCAAGGCGTAACTTCCCACCGCCAATCCAAGGGGCACCTAGGTCTTGTAGGGTTTAGGGTTCAGGGTTTAGGGCTTAGGATTTAGGATTTAGGGTTTAGGATTTAGGAATTATGGTTTAGGGTTTAGGGTTTAGGGTTCAGGGATCAGGGTTTAGGGAAGAGGGATATTACTCCAATCCCCAATGTGAAGAATCATATGGAAACCATGAGGCATGAAATGGACACTGGGATTGCGTGAGGATTGTACCAAGGGCTTATGTAATGTGAGAACGTTGAGAGTTACCAATATCATATTCATGTGTATTCGAGGTACCCTATAACCACAGTTCTACAAGGAATCTAACCCTAAACCGTAGGACCATTTAACTGACAGCCATTTAGGCCTTAAATTTTGCCGTAGGGTCTAGGATCCCAAGGCACTAAGGGATCCAATGCATGGGTTTGGGGCTTAGGGTTGTATGGCTTAGGGTTTGGGGTGTCTATTCAGTTGAAGGTCATGCAGGATCTTTAATATCGACAGTATGGGTTCACTGCCATCTGGTTTGTGTTTCTTGTTTTGGGAATGGAAATTAACTCAGGGTTGAGGGTTTAGGGGTTCGTTCATGCTTTGCGGGCTCATTTTGCGAAAGGACAAAGCACGCTCAACACCCTGACAAGAAAAACCGAGAGAACCCTCATGTAACATTGCTTGGGGGCAAAGACCAAGAAAGGTCTTAAACAAGCTGTGTAATTTTAGGATTCTACTTTCTGAGTCCCTTGCGTTTAGGGTTCAGATTGAGATTAAGGCTCAAAGTAGTTGGGTCGAGCCTAACCATAGGGATATACGCTATAGGGATGTAAAGATGTTGCGAATAGTTGGCAACTTGGCGCTTTGAGCATGACAGGAAGCAGAGAAAAGAACCTGGAGACACAGCTGGTCCGCGAGACTCCAGGAATGCTGTATAACACCCTTTGAATGAAGGGCTACGCCGTGCCCTTAAAACATAGTTTACAAAGACTATACACCTCAAACTCCACCAAAACCAACATTTCATACTGTACATCCTTACACGCCAAGATGCAAGAACTGCCAGTGTGGGTAGTAGCTCGACCGCAATGTCGATGATGATGCCGATGGTGAAGGACAGAATTCCTGCATGCTTCTGGAAGCCCTAGAGCCCAATCGTAAGGTTTAGGGTAAAAGTCCTTAGGGTTCAGGGTTTAGGGCTTAGGGCCCTGAACCCGTAAACCCTCAACCCTAAAACCTGAACAGTGTAGGGTTTACGGCTACGGTTTTCGGCCGTGAGCGCAGAAATCCTGAACCCAAGGTCCTATGTAGGGTTTAAGGCTTTCTCCGAACCCTAAAACCCTAAAACCCTTAACCCACCTAAACCTCAAGCACGAACTCCTAAATCCTGAGCCCTACATCCTAAATCCTGAACCCTAAATCCGGAACCCTAAAACTCTAAAACCCTAAAAACCCAAAACTTGGAGTTTGGGGTCGTGTTTTTGATGGTGCGTGGCCGCCCCCTCCCGAAGTACAGTTGACAAGGATATACCCTGGGATAGATACAGGGCCCTATAGTCTGGGGTTTAGGGTTTAGGGTTCAGGAATTAGGGTTTAAGGTTTCCCAAAATTAAGGGTCCCTTTTTGGGGGCTCCTATACTATTTTGGGTCTGTATTGGGGTACCCCTATTTAATATGGCTGTATCGGGAATATGTAGGGATATTTTGGTCATAAAAACTAACGAGCATTCCCAAGAACAGCACTGCGCCTACTTGCAGGTTCATTGGGTTTCAGGGCTTAGGAATGTTTGGGGTCCAGCCTGTCCACGTGAGGCTAAGTGGACGCAGTGTGATTGGGGTTCTACTTGGGGTTTAGGGTTTAGGATTTAAGGTTTAGGGGGTGATTACTTGCGGGGTTCGGGGGGACTTAGTAAGTAGATGAATTGTCCGGAAAAGTGGGGTTGTTATGTGGCTCAGACGGGTTTTAAGTATATAGATTTACTCCCTGCCCCTCCAGAAAGCATGTTGTTGCAAACCCCAACTTGTCTGATACCGTCGATGCGCCTCATGCACCTCCACGTAACTTTTCATGCGCGAAGCCCACTTACGGTTAACGGCTCGAACATAGTAACGATAATAATGATAGTAACACAGTTTAGGGTTGGGGTGTAGGGCAGAGAACCTTTGGAGGGATATTCAGACAGCGCCCTTATGCAGCTCCAATTCCGCTCGGGGACTGTCAGAGACAGGGAAGGGGGCTTAGGGCTTAGGGTTTGGGCTTTAGGGCATTGCTGTGGCTTGCGCGCCGCCCAACTTGAACCCGGGCGGAATCTAGACAATGCTTTAGAACAAGTAGATGCTGTCAATGCTTGCCGGATACATCCCCGTAAGGGCCACAGAATACCACTGATAAACCCCAAACAGTAAACTTCTACAAAATCGCGACGTCTTGCACAGGGGACTGTTATAGGGGCTATTAAGGGGGATTTCTAATGTGGGTGGAGGAAATCTTGCAGCACCTTACATACCCTATGCCCCACTATTTACGGCATTTTGGGAATCCTAGGTGGTTCAGACTTTCCTCCACCCACCGTAGGAGTTCAGACTATGGCACCCAAAATCCCAAACCCTATGTGGCTTATGAAATGGAAACGAATACAGCATGCTCACCAATGTCGAGGAGCTTTGGCTTAGGGGGTCAGGCCCTACCCCTGGAAAACAGTTTAGGGTTTAGGGGTTCTACAAGACATAGGAATTTCTCACAACAATCCCTCTAGAATCCCCAAGTGCCAATTTGAGGCACACCTATATGGATGGGAGGCTTCCCATGTTTTGGACACTCTCGAAGATGATTTTAAGCCCCGCGCCCGTTACTAAGAATCCCCTTAACAGTCCCTATCGTACTCCCCTATTATATAATGACCGATATGTGCCACATATATATACATATATACACACACATAAATACATATTATACACATATATATGGCTCATATAGATAGATAGATATATACATATATATATATACAGGCTTCAGGAGGCTCCTGGGTTGAAATCCAAGTTTAGGGTCACTATTTGGGCTATAGTCTAAACTCACAGTATCCCCCTTAAGAGCCCCTATAGTAGTTCCCGATATAATCCCCTATGTAACCCCCCTTAAGGAGTTTAGACTATGGCTCATTTGGGCTTTGGATGGGAGAAGGGTAGAGGTACTTGCCAAGGAGGCTCCAACGGCAAAGCTCAGACTCGAAGCCCCTTTGGGGTTAAGGGTCCCCCACCCAGTAACAGTCTAGGGTTTAGGGTTTAGGGTTATTAGGGGTCCTATTAAGGGCTATATATGACCACATTATAAATATTATCCAACTGTTACTGAGGGAGGGGCAGTACCCAAGGTTTAGGGTTACATACCTAACCCCCACACCCCATACCCTGTAATGGTCTCAAACCGTACACCTTGTACAGTAATGGCCCTCACCCCTAAACTATCCTATACTGGCCCTGAACCCTAAACCCTAAACAACCCTGTGATGCAACCTTACCCCCAAAAGGTCAAGAGCAGTCACAAGCTGAAGGCCTACGGCAAAGGCCTGAAGAATCGCCAATTTTATTGTGAGGTCTACTTCGCGTGTGGGGGCTTAGGGTTTTGTTCGATTTAACCCATACCATACGTATACAGGGAATCTAGAACCATCCTACTGGCCATTACTAAGGCCCCTATAGGTGGTTGTCAAAATTATGGTCCCTTTTCGGGGACCCTAAATATTAGGCGCCGTACTATAATAGGGATCCAAAAGGGGGCCAGAATTTTGACAACCACCCCTATAGTACACCCTATGCCACAGAAAGGCAATGTCCTAGGACGAGGGCAAAGATGAACCCAATGATGACCGCAACCTACGTTGGGCTATAGTCCCCCTTAAGTAGATAGAATCTGGGGTATATGGGGATCTTATTATGATCTACCCAAAGCCATATTCTATCTATTTAAGGGAGACTATACATGTGTACGGATCCGCACAGCTTACCTGATGCAAGGTTGGTTCCAGATTAGGGTTTAGGGTTTAGGGTTAACTCAGACTACCTTCCCCTAAGCCCTAAGCCCTAAACCCACACTGCGCCAAGGTTCCCCCTTGATTAAACTTATTTGATGCACGGTTTTTATTCAAGGTCTGGGCAACTGGTCAGCGGAAAATTGGTGAGTGTGTTGTCGTTTTCCAATCTTCGGTGTATATGTTGTCGTTATCGTTTTTNNAGTGCGTTATCGTTTTCCAATCAAAGCCCCTGCGTCACGAACCCAATGTCCATCCTTTACATACTTCCTATGACCGATAAAAAAACCACACATCATTTAGGTACAGCTAATGGGGCTACTTTGCTCCAAGCCCACCCTCTGCTCCTTGCACGAAGCCATAAGAATCAGATGATTCAGGTTTTAGGGTTCAGGGTTCAGGGCCTTGAGAAGGACCTTGTGACCAGCATATAATTGTTATAGGGCCCTAATTTTCGGCATTGGGGCAACTAGAATACTGGCCGTGGTCAATGAACACCCTACACCCTAAACCTACGCAGCCAAGCCATTGGCCTCAAACCATCAAGATACAAGTTAAACTTAGGGTTTAGGGTTAATGGCTTGGGGTTTAGGGTTTTAACATTTTCTTTCCCCACATATGGCAGTTTCCCTACATAGGGATCCCAATATAGACCCCAAAGTATTCAAATCCTTATTATAGGGACACCCAAAAATATAAAGAATATGGGGAAATCCAATATTTTCCTGGCCCCTCGGCACCCCTAGACCCTACATCCTAACTTGTCTTTACTGCACCTTCCAGGTTCCCCCTTCATCAGGGCTACTTAAATATAATTAGCGTGAAGTCATTTCAGGGGAAGCATTGGGAGAGGAAGTAGGGGAACCCATGGTATTTACACGCCTCCCACAATTATCTGCGATTGCTCCGGTGCAAGCCTCTATCATATAGGTGATCATATTATGCAAGGGTTATAGCGGCTCATACATGATTATTTCAAGGATAGTGGAGAGTCATGTTCTGCAAGCTAGGGTGCGGACACTCAAAGGCATTACGCTCAACGTAACGAGATCACTTGATTCATTTCTCAAGAGTGGACTTACCGTGCAGAGAATTATCAAAGCTGGTCAGTTCTGTTAGGAGAGTGCTACTTCCAATGCAGCGACAATTGCGGAGAATGTCAAAAAGGAATCCCAGTCCCAATCCTCCACGGTTTTTCCAGGCTTTCCAGAGGCAAAGTCGTCTCGGAAAGTCAAAAACGAAAACTCAGGTCATAACTTCGGGACCAAAGCCCTAAACCCTAAAACTTGAACCTTACGCCCAGGAACGATCTTTTCGGCAAATCCACTGGCGCTGTCGGACATCTCCATGGGAAGCCTCAGGCTAATGCAGGCGGTTTAGGGTTTAGGGGTTTTGGGATAAGGGCGATCGGTTCGGTGTTTACATGAGGGGTTTCAGGCTTGCGCTTATAATAAAGTGGATTTTGGCAACACCAACCCCAAAATTAGAACCCTGTAACCACCATATCATACTCATGGGGTCCAACTTTTGGGAGTTGGGGATACCAAAGCCCATTTTTAAGCCTAGGGTCCAGCTTCGCGTTTCATGAGCGGTTTAAGGCTTGGCGCTGAGGGTTCTACACACAGCGCAGGCGCGGGATGCAGCAAGCCCGGCTTTACAGACTTTAGGCTTTTGGGTTTATGTAAGTAAGAGCTGGACCTTTCAATTGGTTAGGGTTTAGGGCTTAGGGTTTAAGGTTCAGGACTTAAGGTTTAGGGTTTAGGGCTTAGGGTTTAGGGTTCAGGGTTTTGGTATTCCGGGTAGACCGTTTGTGTGGTCATTCTGGGCAATGTCTCGAATTCCACATGTTGGTATCCTCGACATGTGTCCCAAAGATCCGTCTTCGCAAGCACGGAACCTGCAACGCGTGTGGGATTTCAGGATATGCTTCATCCCCTGTTGCTTTCATACAAACCTGACTGATTGCCGATATCATTTGAGGTACCCTCTACCAGAATCATGCAGGGAATCTAGGACCTTAATACTCGTGATTGTTTCCGCACCTATAGTAAATCCTTTCTTTGTGAGGCAGGAGCTGAACAGTTGAGCAGCTCAAAGTCAGTTACGCTAATGGAGAATCATATGGAAACGACTCTAGGACCTTAATACTCGTGATTGTTTCGGCACCTATAGTAAATCCTTTCTTTGTGAGGCAGGAGCTGAACAATTGAGCAGCTCAAAGTCAGTTACGCTAATGGAGAATCAAATGGAAACGAACATGGAACATGAAATGGACACCATGCGCTGTGTGATAGAAGGTCTCAAGGAACTCGATCTGATGTACAGCACAGCAAAGGTGATCTCCTCGGCCACTGATGGTGCTGACAAGGAGTAATGGTCATTCGAGTGAAGTCCCTAGATATTCTTCGTGGTTGGGTGGACCACCTACGGTAACAACGTTAAGATTCGGTTCGTGTTGTTGTTGGTTTGGATCTGCCAACAAAGTCTTGTGAGAGTTTCCGGAAGTTAGGGGCCTCTTTTTGTGAGTACCTGTTTGAAGGCTTATAGCAAATCTGGATCTATATTGGGGCCCCCTGTTGATGGATCGTCCTTGGGAATTTCTCAACACAATCCCCCTGTTAAAAAATCTGATCAGGCAGCCCTACAGCGCTCAGCTCATCCCTACACATCCTTGGGGCCCTAATATTAATTTCGCTTGCTGTCATCCAAAGAATTGGTACCCAAGCCCTACACTTCAAACCCTAAAACCCAAACTTTCGGTCAAACACATTCCTAAACCCTGATTAAACCCTAAACCCTGAGTGACAAACTCTGAATCCTAAACTCTAAACCCTACGTAATCCCTCATCCCCAAACCCTAAAGCCCTAAACCCAAAACCCTAAAACCTTTGAAACGGTTCCCGACCGGACCGGGAAGCTTCATCGCTTCAGCGGCCAGGGCCTTTGAGAATCTCAGCTCCATTTCCCCTTGGCTTTAGTTGGGCTTGTAGGAAAACACTGTATGAAATCCTTTATAACCTTCGACCTTATAGTTTTCTCTCCCCATCGTTTTGCAGTGTTCGGGGCTGTCTACACCTTATCGTGCTTCTTACTCCTTATCATTTGACAGGTCAAACGCAGTCTCGAGACAGTCATGACATGACGTAGAGAAGCCGAGTTATTATGTAAGCCCAATTTAAGGTTTACGGTTTAGGGTGTGGGGTTTTGGGTTTAGGGGGCTTGGGTTGGTAAGGACCCCACCCACGAATAGTGACCCAATGGCGATGGAACTGGTGTCTGTATTCTAAGCTATTGCCATTGTACCACTAACATTGGGTAGGGGCCTGACTCTAGATTTAAGGATCTGGGGGTTCAGAGCACCAGGGGTTTAGGGCTTGGAGAGCCCTAATCCCCAAACCCTAATCCCCAAACCCTAAACCCTAAACCCCAAATCCGAAACCCGAAACCCAAAGTTCCCCCTAGCCCACCCCACCATTACTACCTCCCTTTGGGCTCCCCTTGAATTTTAGGGTTTAGGGTTTAGGGGCTTGGGGTCCAAATACGTTTTTGAGGGATACTTCATGGGAATTGAGCCTGCAAAGGGGAGGAACCTTCAGGGGTGGTGGGGGTGGTACAGGCGGTTGGCTAAGGGAACCCATAAATGGAAGACAGCCAAAATTCACAACAAGTATCGGCTCCGCGCAAACCAGCTTAAATTACAAATTACCCCCTAGATCCCAATAGCTGAACCTTGCATCTCTCATCATGGAGCCGCAAATTCGTTCAAGAGGGATTGCAGGGGTAGAATCGGGCTTAGGATCCTAGACCTACACTCTCAACCCTGAAACAAAGCCCAGTTTCCCCAAATGCTCATCCTGATGTACCTGGCAATGCAAAATATGGTTTTGGCTTGCGTTTCTCTTATGGGTTTAGGGTTTGGATGTAGGGTTTGGGAGTTCAGGGTTGACGTACTAAAGACCCCTGGACGGGACATTTAACGCCTCGACAAACTGCCGTTCCATGTCAAAGCTCCTTCACGTTTAGCAGTAGCTTAGGCGACAGCGATACGAATAATAACCCTGAGAAAAGGGGAAGGGCGAGTGGACTCCCTAAACAGTGTGTCGCCCCAAGCAACTTTGCAACAATTCCAAGTACTTGAAAGTTCGCGATTTAATTCAGACTTGCTTCAAAATGGCCTTGTCTTAAGGGCTTATATTTAAGACCCTGAAACCTAAACTAAGCTTAAACCCTAAACCCCTATGTCCTAAACCCTAAGCTTCTAGGACCTACCCCCTTGCACCTACAATGAGACCCTAAACCGTAAACCACCTACAACATCTGCTTGCCCTTGTCAACTGCTCCTAATCTAGGGTAGGTTCGGTGGCCCTATACCAATCAAGTGTTTATGGCCTTATCAGGACTACATAGGAATTAACGGTAGCCAACATTTTGATTATGTTCAAACCTACCCCTGCTAACTGGACCGATAATCATTGCTCACTGCTCACGCTACAAAGCCGTCACCCTAGCGGCAGGAAAGCTATGCACCGAATGGTGTGGGATCCGAAACGCATGCTTGTTTAGGGGTGTAGGGTTTTTGGGGCTAAGGGGTTAATGTAAGAATTAGGACTTAGCGTGATACTCGTTCGGCTGTTTCTGGATGAGCTTTGCCCGTGTCCTTCTCTCAAAAACTCCTTATGGCAGAGCGTATACATTCATTAAGTTGAGGGAGCTTGGTTACAGGACCCTCCAGGCGAGACCCCACGATCATCACATGATTCCTATACGGTTCTCAGTAGAGGAGAGGGGTTAGGGTTTGGGTGTGGGTTACCAAAACCCCTGATTCAATGTGGACGTTTCTCTTGACGTAGAGAAAAGGTGTATTGAGCATTTATATGACCTGAACATGGATACTCCCTATAATGAACCTTACAAGTTGGGCGTATACATTTCCTGGCATCAAATTTTCTTTACTGAGAATGTATGTATGCACTCCTTATGCTCAAAATCCTCTAGTCAAGTCGAAGCCTCGTAAATTTCCTTGTAGGAGAGTTCACCAGTTTCAAGACCGAGCAGCCGGGCCTCAAATCCCTAAACCATAAACCCCTAAAGGACCATTACGTGGGGTTTAGGGTTTAGGGTTTAGGAGGGTTTAGGGTTTAGGAGGGTTTAGGGTTTAGGATATTTGAGGTTTAGACGGTTTAGGGTTTAGTTTACGATTTATATGATCCACCGGGCCGTACCTCACATACCCTACATGATACCAAAGACATATGTATGTATGTTTAGATCTATACTTCTTTATCCATATGCGTATTCATATTCATGCCCATATGAGCCACTGTCTAAACTCCTAGTATCCCCCTTAATATCCCTATAGTAGTCCCCTATATAACCCCTTCTATAGCCCCCTTTAGGGAGTTTAGACTATGGCTCATATAGGTACTTGAAGTTGAGCTCCACATATTCACCCCAAAAGCTGATGCTGCCCATTTGCCTGTTTTTACACAAACCCTAAACCCTAAACCCCAAGACGCCCAAGAAAATTCAAAAAACACGTGAAACGCGCTCTGCACACTCTGTAGAACCAAGGTTTAGGGTTTAGGGGACCTAGATACTCTTGCTAATTGACCTGAACCCTAAACCCTAAGCCCTGAACCCAAAGCCCTACTTAAACCCGAAACCCTAAGGCCTAAACCCGAAGCCCTTAACCCCCAATTCTCCTAGCCTTCAAGATATTTCTACTTGCAGGTCTGAGTTGCACGCCCAAGGAGATAATGACTGCTGCGAAAAGCAGTACAAGGCCAATCCTAAGCAGACAGCCGGGTGATTTAGGGGTTTAGGGCTTGGGGGTTAGGGTTTGTGGTTTAGGATTCAGGACTAATGTAGACCCATGATTAATGAACCCCCTCCTTTGAAGGGCCTTAATGTTCGGATACCTATTATGATCGCTATAAAGAGGTGATAATCAACGGGGCCTGGGTCAGGGTTCGAATGGACCGGTCCGCCATTCTAGGCTTGTTGATGCCAGTACTACGGGTAGCAAGAACAATCATCACGCTTTACAACAAGAAGTGGGTTGCAGAAGTTCGGGCCACGGTCTACCAGGCGTTCTCTGAAGCCTTCCTGCTCACTCTGTATGAGCAAGTACGCACCGAAGGCAAAAGGAATTGGCGCCGCAAGTCTTGACCCTAGTAACTGACAATTACCTAGAACTTGTTAGAAGGACTCTCACAGCCATGACAAAAGAAGAGAAGGTTTCGGGATTAGGGCTTTAGGGAGGGTTTAGGGCTAGGGTTTAGGGTTTAGGTATTTTAGGGTTTAGGGTTTAGGGTTTAGGGCAACAGTTTGTTTTTGCCGCTGCGCCGAACTACACAACATGAGCAGGTCCCGGTAGTCATGTGGAGCACCAATCTAGCCGTGAGGCCGTAATACTAGCTAAAACGACGCTTTTCAGCCAAAGAACCCTAAACTAAACCCTGAACCCTTAAACCCTAAACCCTTAACCCTAAAGCCTTAACCCTTAACCCTTAAACCCTAAACCCTTAAACTCTAAACCCTAGTTGATTTGGGGAGGGTCGAGTCGAGGCCTACATAAATTGAAAGCATCTAAACTCTAAACCCGAAACTCTAAACACTAAAAACTTAGGATATAGAACGCCCCACCGTACACCCTAAACCTCAAATCCTAAACCCTAATCCCTAAACCCATGAACCCTCTAAAGCTTGGAAATTCTCGGCCACTGAGAGCGTTGGAAAGTCTGAACAGCTAGGCCTCGCACTGCTGAACTGGTGCCACGTTGGCTGTTTTGCAGTAGGATTTAGGTTTAAGGGTTTAGGGTGTATGGGCTTAAGGTTTAGGGGTTTGGGGTGTAGGGATTCTGGCTTGGGGCTTCGGGCTTAGGGTTGAGATTTCAGGGTTCAGGGCTCATGGGTTTAGAATTCAGGGTTTGTGAGCAATGAAGTTAGTTAGGGTTTTCCATGTAAGGCACTGACTGGGGTAAGGTATGCTCAGGTGGCTATAACTTGCCCAGCTTCACCCCAAATCGCATGCCCTAAATCCTAAACCCTAAACCTTAAACCCACCCCTAGACCCTGCATCCAGCACCCTTAACCTCACACCTTAAAACGCCCCAAAGACCAACCTTTGGGATAACATTTTACTGGGTGGTACGCCAAAGGCCTCCCAAGATTATTCATGAATAGGTTCCCTTGTCCCATCCCCCTATGCCTTACTCTAATCCCTATACAATATTTTCCCCTCCCCAATATTTGGGATCTTAACCTTAAACCCTACATAAACCCCAAAGAACGAAAACCCACTATCCCTACTACTTGGGATAATGTCATCTGTGCTACAGAATACATTTCATCAATATAGTCCCTTATGCCCAAATCAACCCCCAAGCCTGAACCCTAAACCCTGCTATTTGGGCGAATGCTTTATGTACGATCTTACCCCGCCGAAGCTGCTGATCAACAGTCGGAAGAGCTGCTGCCAGGCCGACTGGGTCATTCCTGACTTAGGGTTTATAGGGTTTAGGGTTTAGGGTTTAGGGATTGGGGTTTAGGATTTAGGATTTAGCGTTTAGGGCTTGGGGTTGGTTTAGGGTTTAGGGCTTCGGGTTTGAAAATTCAGGACTTAGGGTTTGGCACTTAGACCGCACTAAAGGGTTTATGGTTCATGGAAAACCGAAAAGAACACGGCACATGAGATGAACACCGGGATCATATAGGGTTGCGTAGAGATCTAAACAGCTTCATTTCTATTACAACTATGGGAGACCTCATAACATGTCCATCTCATGGTATCTTAGGTTAGTTTCTTGGACCCTAAACCCTGACAGCAATCCAGGTCCAGGACTTCGCCCATCGGTATTATCAAAGCTTTTGGGGGGTAGCCACTTCTTTCTTGACGAAATGTTTCCTGCACAAACTGACAAAACCCTACACCCCCTACCAAACGAACACATATATGTATATATACATATACACGAACTGCGGATCCATGGGCAGTTTAATTTCAAGTTCTCAGTACCCCAAATTATGCTTGAAGTTAAGGCTACCCATGAGCCTCCAAACGTCCAAGTACTCAAGACCCTAAACCCTAAACACCTTAACTCAAGACGCAGATTCTTCACGAGGTATGTTGAGGCAAACGCCGCTCCTCGCGCTTTCGATTTGGCTCTCAAGGCTTCCATATCAATGTGGGCAACATACGGAGGATACTAAAATCCTGCATGACACTAAGTACCTATTACCTTGGGAATGATGGTACTGTAGTATATTAAGGTCATGCAGGATTCTTGGTATCAAATGTAGGGGCTGTTCTAGTTGTGGGGCAAAGTTTCTTATGACGATATACGGGGTCGCTGTTCAGGAACATAAACTAAGTTACCATGTTGCGGGTATAGGGTTTCCTTACTGAAGTAACCTAGTTTAAATTCTTTAACAGCAACCCAGTACAGGGATTATACGTGGATACTATGGGTAAATCATTTCGGCGTCCAGTGTGTATTTTTGCTTGCTGTAAGAGGCACTTAACTTCCGGGTACCCCTCCAGGCAGTAGGGAGTAAATCAGGACCGCTAGGGGCTTCATCAGGCCTAGGGGAATCAAAACCTAAGGGGCTACTCTTGCTGGGGGATTAGGGTTTAGGGTTAATACTAGTACTGTAACCCCTGACTTGCTGGTCCTTAAGGGAGAGTTTGGGAGGGGCTAATAATCCTCCCTATAAAAGTCCCACATACGGCCCGCTAGGAGTCCTGTATTCAATCCTCCACTCTTTACCAAATTTCCGCATATTGTGGCTTAAGAGAAGTATAGGTTCCTTAACAGCAAAGCCAGCTTTCACATAGCTACTGTCCCCCTAACACCCACAAATCTTTCATCAAACCCCCCAAAAGGGGCCTATATGCATCTCTGTCCTTAGAAAGAAGCGTGTATGAAGTTCCATGTGTGTCTGAGGCGAACGTACATGCAGCTTCAACCTAAACCAAAATCAAACTGCCTCTAGTGCAAATGCCCCAGAAAGTGACCAAGAAGTTTCGCAGCGCCTCCGCGTGCTTATGGAGACAGACGCAAGTCGTATCAGCTCCCTGCAATTATTCACCATAGCACTTAGTACCACTGCAAAGAGTCAACTGTCAGGTACCAATACTTGTAGGGTAACCCCACCAAGTTAAGGGTTTAAGGTCCTATAACCCCCCTTAAGTTGATAGAATTTGGGGTATATGGGGATCTTATTATAATATACCCAAAGCCATATTCTATCTACTTAAGGGGGACTATCGCTGAGTGCCAGTTCCCTAGGATGAGACAAGCTATGGACCATGAAAAACGGGCATTATGAGTCAGTCTTGATGAAGCGGTGGGTCCCAAATAAGGGTTTAGGGTTTATGGTAGTTTCCCTAAATAGGGGGACCCCAATGTAGACCCCAAAATACTATAGTCCTTACTACTGGGAGCCCCCCACAAAGGTAACCCTAATTTTGGGAACCCCCCAACACTCTACCAGATTCTCCCAAGTCCAAACCCAACCTTATTCATCCCTTCGCCCTTCTGAGTCCGTTCAGTACATCCTCAAAGTTCCGTTTGTTAATGTAGATCCATGATTAATGAACCCCCTCCGTTTAAGGGCCTTAATATTAGGATCCCTGCTATAATCCCTATTAAGGGGAGGGGGATTATTAATCAGGGGTCTGGGTTACCTAGCATTCCCATCTGCAGCTCCTAGCACCAAATTTTGCGCCAGCTCGACTTTGTCCGAACCGGCTTCAAGGGAAACCGCGGGAGATCTACTTTGCCAGAGAACTCCAGTGAAAGCCTTAGATTGCGGCGTGTGTGGGGGTGGGCGATGTAGGGGTTAGGGGTGGGGTATAGGGGACAGGGCAGTCTCAGTGTCTGAAGATGTACGGAATTCGCGGTTCAACTCGGCGCTATTGTAGCGGGCCCTGTGCCTTCGATGTCAAAGGTCCTGTAGACTTGCACGCAACTCACCACTACATGGACCCACCCTAAGCCCTAAACCCTAAACCCTTAGTCTATAACTACATGGACCCGTATTGCCAAGGGAACCCATGCATTTTTATGTGCGTGAAATCCCTGTGTATTCACGAAGCCCCGCCTCCCCCCGGACCCTCCGCAGAGAAACAAAATAAGGGGGGGTACCTGTAAAGGGGATATACGGGCTATATATGGGGTTATATAAGGGTTATATGGGGTTATACAGGGGTTTTAAGGGGGTTACACAGGGTTTAGGGGTTTCCGAAAGTTGGCGGACCCTTCTCGGTGGTCCTCATAACAAAGGTTATCATGTTTTGGCGTCTATATTGTCCCCATATTTGTGGAGACTATCACATGAAGGATGAAACAATGGATGGAAACAGCCGCAATTTCAATTTCTGTGTGCTAGCATTCCTGATTGGGTTTGGGTTTTGTTTCCATGTCAACAAGAGGGAAATCAAGAAAGGGGGTTGACCATACTTACGATGGTCCCTTTCTGAAATCCCCAGTATGATGCTTAATATTCCGGGTAACCAAAACAGTGACCATGCTTCTGAAAACCTAACACCCGTGGCTGCGTTCCCCCACTAAACCCAAAAGCCTAAACCCTACGTAGTAGTTTCCATTTTCTTTTCCCTTATCCCAATATTACCCTATATTATACACTTTCCAGGATGAGATAAGTCCCATTCCCCTAGTAATAACCCCCCGCCGCAGCCCCCCCTAACAACAATCTCCCAATATAGTACCCTTACAGATAAGGGATACACATTTTGTTAGCTCTAAACCCTAAACCCCAGACCCTAAACCCTAAATCGTAGTTTCCATTCTCTTCTAATATTACACTATATTTTGCCAATGTAATATTAAGGAGAGGTTCTTACAGGAACCCCAATTGTCCAAACCGCGCTTGCCCAGGGAGTACGTACCGTGTGATACCCCATGCCAAGCAACTACAAGCATGCCTCACGGATTGGTTTAGGGTTTGAGGGTTTAGGGGTTAGGGTTTAGGGGGCGACTGCTCGCTTTACATCACGAGAAGCTTCAGAAAATGGAGCACCACACAAGGGGGTGAGTAAGGGTTTGCCGGCGAATGTCGCATTCGGCAACCCACAAGCTTCTTCTTTCGCCATAGGGAAGACAAAGCAGGACACGCAATGCATACACATATACCCCACATTCGTTAACCTATATAACCCATTATAGTAGTGTCCATTTTCCAATAACCCTAAACCTCCAAATTGTTGCCAAGATGCGTTTGATGACAGAACGCACAAGGATGCAACAGCCAAGAGCCTTCTGCTTCGGGCTCTTTCAGGCTGTACAGGTACCAGGTATGCTTACTGATGGTTCGTAGGGAAGAAGGGAATATAGTCTGTAATTCATAATACCCATATAATATGCATTTCCTTCTTCCGTACTAACCACCAGTAAGTTCAGGCTGTACAGGTACAAGGTACGTCAAATGGGTGAACAGGACCGCGCTGGGAACCAGAAGCTACAACAAGAACAGAATGACGCTGCGAGCTTCTTGGCCACATTGTTCTGAAGCCGTTAGCAAGGTGTAGGTGATCTGAACCGCTTGCATGTAGATTCATTTGGCTTGGAAACTGACTTCATGCTTGTGCCTGCTGGCTTTTCAAAAGTTGGGGAAGTGGGACAGTTTGTTGAAGAAATGGAGGGGATAACCCAAACTTTTGGGAAACGTGCGAGCAGGAGGGTGGTAAAGGGGGGAGAGGAAGGCAAGTTTTGGGACTAAGTGTACCCTAAACTCTTGACCCCAAACCCCCAATATCCTACCCCCAATACCCTAAACCCTAAACCCCCTAAACCCTAAACCTGCTAAACCCCCTAAACCCTAAACCTCCTAAACCCTAAACCCCCTAAACCCTAAACCTTAGCCATTTTGACTATCTCGGCCCGGACCTCTAGCTCGGTAGAATGATGACCCAATGGTTTACTCTCTTGCTTAGGGTTTAGGGTTTAGAGTTTAGGGTTCTTCCTCAATAACCAGGGCCAAAAAGCAGTTTAAACCTTATTATCGAGACCCGAAAAGGAAGCCCAAAAAGATTAAAGTTCTTCTAGTGGCTTAGTAAGTTTAGGGTTTATCCTGAGGCTCCAAATAGCCCAATGTGGGTCATATCTATAGACTTTGGGGCCCAATGTAGGTATTACTTGTAGACATGGAGCCCTAGGGTTAGGGTTCAGGGACATACTCAAAGAGTTGCGAGAAAAAAAGAAAACCAGCTGTTAGTTCACATACCTTGGGGGTCCAGGTAGATAGATTGCTTTTTGATGCAGCCAGGGCCAAAAGGCGGGAATTCTTGGCCAAGTGGTAAAACTGTTTAATCGTTTTACTGAAGGGCGGGTGTAACAGTCTTGGGCTCTGAAATATCCAGTGTCAGCAAATCGGCAAAAAGAGGACGCCTCGCTCGTGAATCTTGACTTCCATCAGTACCCCGCCCCATGATGAAGGCTCTGCATCAGACCCACCAGCACAACACCCAAACCAGAGGCAAATCTACATCTAATCCAAAGATTCAGCCAGCTCAGAAAGGTAGACCTAAAGCCACAACCACTAAGGCCACCATTAAGAGCCAAGTCCTGGAGAATGCCACAATGCACATCCACCTTCCCCTTGTTTCATATTCATGCTTATGTATTCCCCTGCTACACCCCCTACTACCCCCCTGTAACTCCCCTAGGTTCCCCGGAGGGGAATCCATGACATGTGCCAGAAGCTCAAGCCTGCATCCTGTAGGACAGGGGAACTAGCTGCTTTGGAATGATGACATAGGAGTTTCCAAAGAGATGGGGCGCTGAGGGACCTGTGGGAATTGCAGCAATTTTGGAATTGGATGGAGTTATCATGAAGGATCATACAAGTGGGGCGGTAAAAACGCCCCGCTACCAAGCTTGATTTCCTTAACACAACGTTATCGGTAAGCTTCCCCTGACTGGGGGTTTGCTCTTCAGGGACATATCCAAGATCGAGGTTCAGCACATGCTACGATAGTAAACTGTAGCAGTGGGCTGGCAATGGTTGAGTGTTACGAGCGGGTGAGCACTGTACAGTCTTGGCGGGGGCCATGGGCTGTCGAAGGGTCTCAAGTGCTCAAACGTGTTATCGGTAGGTTATCGGCAGCGTTATCGGTAAAAATCATCACATGGAATGAACACTCTGATCGAAGTACTTATTGTGGAGTGTCCTTATCTGTAATTTTCCTCTGGTTATCGGTGAAGGCCCTTCTGAAAAGGGCAAGAACTTAAGGGACCTGCCAAAACTAAACCAAGAGGCGCAGGGTTTTTTACTGCCCCAGATGATTGTTCTTTCAAATGCATGAGCTTTGCAAACAATCAACAAAAAACTTTTCTATCAACTCCATGCCCCAATCTATAAAAACCTTTTCATTGAGAATACTGCATATTAGGGGTGGGGGGAGCGCTTAACACTACTGTTGATACTAAAAATCCTGCATGACCTTAGTATACTATAGTACCATTATTCCCAAGGTTTAGGGTATTTAGGGTCATGCAGGATTTTTAGTATCCACCGTAGTGCGGCGGGATTATTCCCCGCCACTGCCGATTCAGCACCCGTGTACGGATTGCAAAGGGGTAATTCGGGATAATCAAGAACCCCACTGTAGAGCACTGTATAATCCCGGTGTCCATGTTCATGTTCTATCTTCTTTTCTTTTTTCATCACTCCTATTTTTTCGGCGCCTACAGCCTAAACCCTGAACCCTAGAGACCCTTGTAGAACAATCCCTGTATCTTCCTATAGGACCCTTCTACTGGGTTGCTGTTAAGGAACTTAAATTAAATTACTATATTGGGGAAACCCTATTATTTGCTATATATACCCATTATGGTAACTTAATTTAAAGTTCCTCAACAGCAACCCTGTCTATGATATACCCTAAACCCTAAACCCTATCTTCCTATAGGACCCTTATGGTGGGCCGGCCAAGTAACAATGACCGACCAAGCATCTTTGTGCGTCGGCCGCTGCAAGCAGCAGGCCAGTTTGCATCCTCTGCCGTCCTCTCATAGAAGGGGGTAGGGTTTTGGGTTTAGGGTTTGCGGGGTATATTGTGATATAAGGATTCCATAGTGAGGTAAGCAGGAGTTTACGGGGTCACCTGGGCCTAGAGTGTAGGGTTAGAAGCACAAAACCAAATGCAGCAGGACATGGGAATTTGTTGGTAGGGGCACAAAGACGTCTGAATCGCTGGAAAAGCGTTTTGTGTACATGACACTACAGTCAGACAGGGGGTTGCTGGGCGGTTCATGGTAACTTATATCCGGGCTCATGACTCCTCCTAAGCATGTGCACAAAGGACATTGCCAGTTTTCAGGACTCTACAGCTAGCAAATTGGCGGCTCGCAGTTAGGGACCTTAACGTTATGGATTCCCCTACCAGCCCTTTATACTAATCCTAAACCGTAAACCTTCGGCCCTCTGCTCCCCCTCAGGTGGGTTCATTTCAGGCTTTTAAGGCGAATTACTCAAGGAGGATTCCTAACCTCTAAAAGCCTTGGGGTTTAGGGTTTGGCGTGTCGGGTGGTATGGCAAACTTGAGAGCTTAAATCCTAGTTCAGGCTTGAAGGTTTCTGAGTTTAGGGTTTAGGGTTTAAGGGTTTAGGGTGCAGGCATGGAGCTATCACAGACAACTGCGAAGATCGAACTTTGCAGGTGCAAAGGGCCTGAGCATCCGTTGGCGACGCCAGCAATATAGTCTTCATACACGGGGGATTACACAGTCATTATGGGGTTCCTTCTTGGTATTGTACTAGAGAGGGTTTACGTAGAAGCCAAAATGAGCCATTGTCTAAACTCCTAGTATCCCCCTTAATAACCCTTATGGTAGTCCCCTATATAATCCCCTATATATCCCCCTTTAAGGAGTTTTAGACTATGGCTCATATCGGACCCTTGCAGTTCTACACCAAACGTTGCCCAAAGCCCTGCATGACCCATTTCTGCTCAGCACCCTAATCGTGGCTTTGACTATATCAAGCTGTGCTGGGATGACACTCCCCCAGTCAAGCAGGGGGTCCCCCAAACGGTTAGTATCTGAAAAGTGTATACATTCTGAACAGTAGGATCCGGTAGTTGTGCTAAACCAGGGGACCCCAATTAATACCCAAATGCTATAATCCTTATTATAGCGACCCCCCCAAAATGGTACCCATGATTTTGAGAACCCGCCCAGAAAAGGGATCCCTGAACCCAAAACCAAGACTTCGACTCACAGACTTGATTTCGTGTTTGCTTACCCTAAGGTTCTTGGACCCAAATAATAGGGCTTTAGGTCCCAAATACCATCAATGCGATAGTGTTTGGGCCCTAAAGCCCTATTATTTGGGTCTTTGAACCCCTAGGGCTTAGGCAAGGATTACGAGCTGGATGCCTGATAGCAGCACTGCGGTCCAGCAGCACCATCTTGCCGACGGAATGAACAAGTGGGAGACCCTAAACTCCAAAACTCTAAAAGTTCTATAGTGTTCGGGCTTTAGAGTTCAAGGCTCAGTCTTAGGGGTTTGGATCTAGGAGGCTGAGTGGCGGTCGGGGAATCTATTCTCTCGGAGTAACTGCGGCAAAGGTGGTTTGGGGTTCAGAATTGGAGGGTTAGGGTTTTGAAATTGGGAATGAAGGGATTTCGTAAATCAGGTGCTGTTGGGGCCTGAATGATTACGAACATTATGGTCCCAGCTTCTGTTTCAACACGTAGTTTTGGGCACCTCAAATAAGCCTCAACACCTCAACGGGATATTGTAAGCCCCCTAAGAAACCCTCACTCAACCCTAACCTTGAAGCCCTCTAAGCTACTTTACCACCCTATCCAGGCCGACACAGTGGGTTGCCAGGCCGAGCTGCCCCAATGAGGGCTACAAACTGGGGCTTGGGGTTTTGGGGTTTGGGTGGTCAAGCCCAGGGTTTAGGGTATTACGAATTACGAAGCACTTATGCTATCTATACTAGGTAACTAGGGATATTGTCTGTTGATAATTTAGGTCTTTCCCTACCTAGCCCATGCGTACCTACTTAGATGCAAGCACATACAGAGAATCATACAACATGGGAGCTCATATGACCCATAGTCAAAACTGCTTAAAGGGGGTTATATGGGGGAGCATTGCAGGGATTATTAAGGGGAATATTAAGGGGAATGCTAGGAGTTGAGATTATAGCTCATATGCGCCGACTATTGTATGGAAAGCTACAGTCTGTTGCACTGTCACGAAGCTTTGAGGCTGAAACGTCTAAGGTGTTCAGTGAGCCATGAGCAGTGGTCTCATTTTGGGGTCTCCAGTACAAGGATGATCGTATTTGGAGGTCTATATTGGGGTCCCCCTATCTATGAAGGTACGAAATTTTTCCCTTCATACCACACCCGCACACACCGCTTCCCTGATATTGAATATGCCCTGCAAATTACAAGAAGGTCTCTTATGAGCTAGAGTCTAAACTCCTGGTATCTCCTTTAATAACCCCTATAATACTCCCTTATACAGTAACCCCCTATATAACCCTTTTAAGGAGTTTAGGCGATAGCTCTTATGGGGGATATTCAATTTACGGGTGGTCGGGGTTTAATACTAGCATGATGGGATTGTTCCTGCTCTCCCAGGATAAGATCCCGTATCTCGTTTAGGGTTTGGGTTTAGGACTATTGCTGCTGATGCTGCTCCCACTGTCATCAGCTGTTCAGACCTTTCTTCTCAGCTTCGCGCCTTTGCATGGGTTTGGCTGTTTGATATCTGAGACTTCGTCTGCGTACGTCCACAGGTAATTGCTAGACTTCCACATAAACTCTTAACTCTAATCATCCTCAGGGTGGATCCTCGTACTCCCAGGTATTGCTAGGGTCCCTAGGGTAGGATTTAGGGTTTACCCCTTGCTTGCATCTGTGTACCTGCAAGTCTAACCCTAAACCCTAAACCCTGAATCCTAAACCCTAAATCCCGAGCCCTAAAACCTAAACCCTAAATCCCAAGCCCTAAACCCTAAATCCTTAAGACTCTCAATTGCATGAAGGGTTGAATGTTTTTTTCAGGCTAGGGCTGCTTTGCAGGCTTGTCTTATACAAACTACCTAGACCCCCAAACGGATCTGAGAA
Source organism: Symbiodinium pilosum (assembly GCA_905231905.1). NCBI lineage: Eukaryota > Dinophyceae > Suessiales > Symbiodiniaceae > Symbiodinium > Symbiodinium pilosum. The sequence continues at coordinate 68,267 of CAJNIZ010025280.1, forward strand.
TTCGATCCACTCGAAGACGATGGCTATGGAGATTTATATAGGTGTTATTTAGGGGTTCTTATGGCTTTATATAGGGGATCTGGTTTTTAGATCCTCCCAGGGGTCTGGGTAGTCATCTCTAGAAATTCTCGCTCTGGCTTGCTAGGGAAATGTATAGAGATACTTGCTATGGTATACCTTAGGAGAACCCTGAATCCTGTAATCGTGGTAAAGTAGGAATATGACAGGACCCGAATCCAATCCTTATTGTCCCTGATAGCCACTATTTCAGGGTGGGGGGTCAACCCTATACACGGTAAACCTCAAACCCCCTAATCCCGAAACCCCCTAAACCCGAAACCCCCTAAACCCCTAAACCCTAAACCCCCTAAACCCTAAACCCCCTAAACCCTAAACCTAGGTATACCAAGATTCTATTAGTCGATACAGGGAACCCATCTAGAGACCACCCCACCAGAGCAAGACTCTCTTGGGGTTATATAAGGATACTGGAAAAGAAAATGGAAACTACAGGGATTATTTTAAGGGTTGTATAGGGTTTTATATAAGATTTTAAGGTGTATATGTTGGGGTTATATAGGGATCACGGAAAAGAAAATAGGAAACTACTATAATGGGTTAGATAGGGTTTAGGGTTCCTTTCCCAGATGAGCTAGAGTCTAAACTCCTAGTATACCCCTTAATAACCCCTTTGATACTCCCATTTACAATTTGTAGTCCCGTATATAACCCCTTTTAAGGAGTTTAGTCCCAACAGCATAAACCCTAACCCTTAAATCCTAAATCCTATATATAATCCCCCACATAACCCCTTTCAAGAAGTTTAGAATGTAGCTCAGAACATGATGCCAAGGGCCACTGCAAATCTTAAGGCGCAGAGGGAAGCCGAATCTTGAAAAGTACCGCTCATTAAATATTTGGGCCTTGATGCAAGTGAGTCGCGGTTTAGGGTTGGGGGTTAAGGGCCTGTTGTTCCATTCTCGGTAGGAGTACATCAGGAATGTCTGCTTACTCTGCCAATCCTGAACCAAATGCATACCTGGCAGCAAAAGCAGAAATTGAGATCACATTAAACCCTAAACCCATCCGGGGCGTGGCCATCAGGGTAGGGTTTCGGGTTTAGGTTTCAAACGTCCTTTCGAAACCTCCGCAACGTTGAACAGTCGTTAAAGTTCAGGATTTAGGGTTTAGGATTTTGGGGGGGAGCAGCAGTCAATATCTCATCACAGGTTTAGGGTTTAGGGTGTGGGGTTGAAGTTGATTTAGGGTTTAAGGGTTATACAAGGATAATGGAAACGAAAATGGAAACTACTATTTAGGATTGAGGAGTTAGGGCTGAAGGTTTAGGGTTTAAGATCAATACTTCCTACATAATTTAATGGACATGGAATTTGTAGGGACTTTATTAGGGACTATACCAAACTGCGACAGGGACCTTTATGTCCACTGTTAAGGTTCCCTGAAGAAGGCTGATATTGATAGTAGCTCATATAAACACCAGTGTTCTACCCTAAACCCTAAACCCCTAAACCCCTACACCCTAAACTCTGTCACCCAAAGCCCCAAACCCTCATAGTCTATACTAGCCGTTATATGGGAGCATTAAATCCTCCCTGCTCATAACTTAGGCTTGTGGCTTCCTTGGTTGGGCTCTGCCGGGGGCTTAAGGGAAGTTTCATAGAATCTTAGGGTTTTATTGGGGTTATATAGGGATTATGGAAAAGAAAATGGAAGCTACTAGTTAGGGTTCAGGGTTTAGGGTTTATAGTCCCCCTTAAGTAGATAGAATATGGGGTCTATGGGGATCTTATTATAATATACCCTATAGCCATATTCTATCTACTTATGGGGGACTATAGGGTTAACAATATGACCTGCGAGGGTGCTGCTGCATCTTTTCCATCTGTCGCATGCATGCCCATCTTTGTTGTTTCTGGTTCTGACTTTGCCAGGTTCATGTGGGCGGGCCCCCAAAATCTGGCTTCTCCTTATCTGAACCCAAATCCCAAACTTCAAAATTGGGGCTTGAAGTCTGGTCCTGATCTCACTCCTTACCATCTCCCTGAAGCACACGTAAACTCTTTAGATAGACCCTAAATCGAAACCCCCCCACACCCTGTAGTCCCCCTTAAGTAGATGGAATATGGGGTCTATGGGGATCTTACCATAATATACCCAAAGCCATATTCTATCTACTTAAGGGGGACTATAAACCCTAAATCCCTAAACTCTAAATTTTAACCCTAAACCCTAAATCCCTAAACTCTAAGTTTTTAACCCTAAACCCTAAACCCTAAATCCCTAAACTCTAAACCTTAAACCCTGTTTGCGGACGACCATGATCTTGGGGAACCTCCGACTTGAGCGAAGGAGAAACTGACGAGCATACTGAGGGCACACCAGGACATATGGGTTTAGGGTTTAGGGTTCAGTTACAGTCTGAAATCCTTAAAGGGAGCTATATAGGGAATCATATCGAGGAGTTTTGTAGGGGATATTAAGGGGGATACTAGACGTTTAGACAATGGCTGAAGTGTGTATTTCCAGGTCGGCGTAGTACACAACTTGTCTGGGCTGCTGTTCAGGAACTTTAATTCAGCTACTGTAATAAGGCCGAATAGGGTTTAGGGTTTGGGGTACTATAATAGGGTTTAGAGTACTTTACTAAGCAAAGCCTAGTATTTGCTATATAGGCCTATTGTGGTAAGCCAACCCAGCTGTGGGGTTCAGAATTCAGGTGTTGCTCATGATCCCTCGGAGAGGATTATGGCGGTCCTTTAAAGATTATTGAGGGCGTAGGGTTTAGGGACCACTGGGCTTAGGGTTTAGGGGCTAAGGGTCCAAGGACCCAACTAATAGAGTTTTAGGACCCAAATACTATGATATGAATGATATTTGGGACCTAAAGCCCTATTATTTGGGTCATTGGACCCTAGGCCTATTCAGGGGACCACTGGGTTTAGGGTTTAGGGGATCACGACATGACAACAACAGCTGCAAGGTAGCACCAAAAACCCCAATCCTACACAAAGATTGGTGTTTAGTTTTGAAAGCTCGGATATCACGGCACAAGACACGCAAGCCCGAATCCTAAACTCTGACACTAAGCTACAACTAATAAGAGGGCTGTGGTCACCCAGCCCCCAAAATCAAGACCCTGTGACTCACATAGGCTTATGGGGTGCTTACCATAAGCGCCTTCAGGGTTTGCAAAAATCTCCGTATTTACTTCACATGTGCACTCATCCAATTGAGACGTGGAGGCTTCCAAACATGTAGGGTCTCCGTTCCAGACGCCCAAAAAAAACATGATCCCTAAACCCTAAACCGGGGATGGACTTGCCCAAAGAGGCGCGATACCTGATCTTGGGAAATTCCCTGCGCTTCTAAAAATGCGAACCCTGAAACGTGTTCAATGTGTTGATCATGGGTTTCCCCTTCAGACTGCAACCCGCGTAGCGCGGATGACAGCGCATTTCTCAAAGCGTGCATGAATTCGGAACTTCCTAGCTTTATGCGTTTAGGGTTTGGGGTTAACCTGGACCCTAAACCCTATACTCTAAAGCGTTTAGGGTTTGGGGCTTTGTTGCATAGTCACTCCAAGTAAGTAGACCAGAGACCTCCAATCAATCATTATTCCCCAAAACCACCTAGAATGAATACTCTAAGCCCTAAATCCTGAACCCCTAAACCCTAAACCCCGAAGCCCAAGCCGTAAATCCCTAAACCCCGAACCCTGAAGCCTAAAGCCTCAATCCCATCGGGATGAACTTTCTGGGATAAGTTGGAACCCAGGCCAGTCAATCAAGCTACGTAGCCCGAAAAACCTTAGAGCCTCTGGAACTGAATCTAGGGTTTAGGGTTTGATTAAGGTTCAGGGTTTAGGGCTCAGGGTTCGGGATTTCGAGCGCGCGTCTGCTGCAAAGGCCATGGAGATTTCCAAAACTTGGGGGTCCTTGCTCTATTGAAGGTTTGTGGTCGAGAACTCTAGAACAGGGATCCCCGATTTTGGAAGCCCGCATGCTGCTTCTCCTTACAATGCTTCGTTTAATTTTGGGCATTCTGCATATTCTCCTTGTGCTCATGCTCACGTGTAAAAACTCCCGTAAGTGGCAAGCGATGCATCCCAACACCTTAAATGCGAATGTCTAAGACAAGGAAACCTAAGTCCTGGACTCCAAACCACCCATCCTAAATCCTAAGCCCAAAGCCCTAAATACTCAGCCCTATGTAAGCTCTAAATCCTGGACTCCCCCAGAATTCCAAACAACCTCTGAATCCTAAACTCCAAACCCTAAATCTCTTTTGCTTGACTCAGGTCTGGCGCAGCATCAGAATGATCGCTAACCACAGCCACAGGTCCTCGAATGGGTTTGCGGGCTTCGCAACATGGGAAACCCTGCACCGTAGATATCCTTAGTACCAAACACCCTTAGAAGTTATGAGGAGATTTAGGTGCACCCCTTGAGGCTACTACAAGGGTTTAGGGTTTAGGGTTTAGGGTTTAGGGTTTTGTGAACAGCAACTGTCTTGTTTCAGGGCGGAGGTTCGGGTCTGTAGTTAGATCTTAGGGTTGAGGATTCGAATGCACTTGTAGAGGAGAGGCGCCTAGATTCATGCTAAACCCTAAGACCTTAACCCTAAAACCTGAACCCTAGACCCTTAACCCAAAACCCTAAAACCCCTAAACCCTGAACCCTAGACCCAATGTTTGGGGTGGCATGTCAGGGATCGTAGAAATGCATGGGCTTGGCTTTGTCGGGGAGCATTGCTAAATATATCATTCGCCGAGGCTATCCAGCCTCAGGGCAGTTGGAACCCTCTCAAAACCCCTCTCCCCCTTGCAGACCCACCTCTCGGGGAGGGGAGGTGGGGGGACTCAAAGCTTCCGACCCTGGAACGCAGCCCTTGAGGCCGGTTCTGCGGCTCTTCGAGCTTGCAAACTCCCTCACTAAAGGCTGATGGACTAAGCCCAGACAACCCCCTCCATGAATGCTGGAACAGGCATGCAACAAACACGTCTGAGGTGAGGCTTGCCGCCGTGACTCCCTCGACCCTAAACCCCGCGTGTCAACTAATTACATGCCATGACCTATTCGTGTGCTCCGCTCCCCGTCAGCCGAGGCGGGCGCGCGATAGCGTTTATAATTAGTACAAGCCCCACAAATCTATAAAGCCATATAGCAAACCTGGTTTAAGGCTTTCATATCCTGAAGTATGGACTTTCTTGCTAAGCCCCCCTGACCCTCCAAGTATGTTCGGGGTGTCAAAACTGTGTTCGGGGTATGGGTTTCCCTAAACCCTAAACCCTAACCCTAAAGTTTTAAGGTTTGGGTTTAGAGTTTAATCCCAGCTCTCAGCGTTGAGCTGATCTCATGAATTGAATTGCCCAAGTAAAGGAATCAAGAGAACCCAAGGGCTTCGCAGACATGGGGTTTAGGGGCTTGGGTTTTAGGGTTTCGGGTTTTAGGGTTTAGGGGTGAGTGTTTTAGGGTTTAGCCGGAGACCCCAGAGAGTATGTAAGCTATCTAGGGATCGTCATCGAAACTCCCCAAAACGGGACGCTTCATTTTCCTTAAGGAAGGGGCTCGTGAGAGGCTTGATTCTACAGGTTTCTATACGGGGTAACTTCAAGGAATCACCGGCCCTCGGAGAAAAACCAAAGGTCTAGAAACTCAGAAACTAATAGCTCGCCCTAAACCCTAAAGCTTAAACAATAAATCCCATGCATCCCTTTGTATCCTAGACCTTAACCCTAAACCCTGAAACTTCGCCTGAGGCTTTGAAGATACCCAACTTCGGGTGCAGCTCTGAACTGCTACTAAGTTCGGGCTTTGGTGCTTTTCTGAGGGGTTAAGAGCTTAGGGCTTAGTTTTGAGGCTGAAATTAAGTTAGGGCAAGAAGGAAACCAATCTAATTACCCACATTATGGTAACTTAATTTGAGTTCCTTAACCCTATACCCTATATACCCTTATTATGATACGTGTATTTCAAAACCCTTAACAGCAGCCCAGTTTTGAGCCGGAGCTGTCCTGAACCATACCTGGATCGCCATCGCAACTTCAGCAATTCTGAAAACAGTCCAGGCTTAGGGTTTAGGGTTTGGGGTTTTGGGATTGGGGTTTACGGGTTAGTGTTTAGGGTTTCGGGTCTAGGGTTTAAGGAAATTAATGGCAACGCTCCCTAAGGCTGTGATCCCTTAGTCTTGACCCTACCCGACTAGCGATGAACCCTAAACCATAAACCCTTATAGCACGCTTCAAGGCCGTTTTGGAGTTCATGTTCGCCTGGGAGAGTAGAGCACTGAAACTTCTCCCGAGTATAGTACCCATATTATATGGACCCTCTACCCTAAACCCTACATTCGCTCCCCCGCTCCCCTTCGGCACCTCAAACCCTGAACCCTACTTGGAGGGTCGGAGGGACTGATCAACCAACTTACTAAGTCTTCATGATCCTCCAAATAATATAGTAGCTCCCGTTTTCTTTTCTGCCACCCTAAAGCCTAAACCACGAGACCCTAAGCACGCGTTGAGGCCAGGAGTTTGTCCTGGTCCGAGCGTGGAGCTGCGTTGGTGATGGGGTCGACACGGTCCATCTGACATAGGAACAAAGCTTTTTGGGTAGAGAGGACTTGGGTCTAGATGGGCCATAATCTAAATTCCTAGTCCCCCCCCCAATAACCCCTTATATAGTAGTCCCCTATATACTTCCCGTTTAAGGAATTTAGATTATGGCTCTGATGGTTTCGGGTTATGGGTTAGAACAGAGGGGGCATTTAGTTGCTTTCGGGGGCTTGGGGCGTGGATTTCAAGGCTTGGGGTAAAAGCCTTCGGTTTGGCGTTTGGATGCAAGAGACCACGCGGTTAAGGGTTTAGGGGCCATGGGCTTGGGACTTGGAGGAGAGGCTACTCTGAGCGCAGGTTTTTGGGGTCAGGATTTACTTTGGGGTTTTGGGGCCTAAGCCCTAAACCCTATATTCCCTAAACCGCAGAAACAATCCAAGTGATAGTCTTCATAGGGTTTCGAATAGCGATGTGATGGGTACAAGGGGCTGTGGTTTGGGCTTCGGGCTTAGGTTCTGGGATTAGGGTTGGGAATTTGGATTTCAAGGCTCAGGGTTGAGGGTCCTGTACGGAGGGTGTAGCGTTCAGGGTTTGGCATATGTAGGGCTGAGGATTTTGGGGAGGGCGAGGTTGTGGGGTTATAGGTTGAATACCCTAAACCCTAAATCTTTGGGTTTCAGTCTAACCTACGACCTCGATCCCTTTGGGGCCTCAACAACCAGAAGCTCTTTCAAGGGGCTTTCTTGGGTTTTAGAATGCAGGGCCATATATATATATATATACATGTGTGCGGATATATGGGGATGCCCATGCAAATTGAATCTTCACAGGGTCCTTGTTAGATTTTGGGGAGTGTAGGGCTTAGGGCTTTTGGGCTTTAGGGTGTAGGTGTACTGAGAGAACACACATGGCCGTCTAACGTCAGCGCGAAACTTGAAAAATATGTGGGTGGCCTTCATCAGAGAGATGTGCTGAGCCCCTGAACCCTAAACCTCGTAAAGGCAGTCTCAGACCTTAAGTGGCTGGTCTGAGCCAATGCCCACTTCAGAAGACCTAAACTTTCTGGGGTTAGTAGGAATACGGGAATATAATATTCAAGGAGTATATATTCCCTTATCTACTAACCAGATGTAGACCCCTCATCTCTCTCCAGAAAGCTTGGTTTACTGGGCCTCGGGCACGAGGTCTCGGCGATTCTTTGCTCTGCTACACCTTCCTAGAACCGCAAGGCATAATGTTGCAGTAGTAAGTATTTTTGCGTCAACTAATTCTTCAAACAATTTACTCTAGGGGTTCTACATAGATTTTACAGAAATTTCGAAACCTCGAACTAAGCAACTGAGGGAACGTTTTCTGCATCGACCACCATTTTGGGTCGGGTCAGGTGAGGTCGTCACCATTTGCCCAATGCAAAAAGACTTTCTCACATAAGCTTAGGATAGCCCGCTGGCCTGTACCTCCCCATCTTGAGTTGCGGATAAGGACCTGAATTAGAAACCCCCCCTGAACTCCCCGAACGCTACGCCCCACATGGTGAACCACGAAACGCAAACCTTGAACCCCTACAGATCCCGGCCCTGAACTCTAAACCCTACCCTGCACACCTAATCCCTAAACCCTAATCCCTAATCCCTAAACCCTAAAACCCTAAAACCCTAAAACCCTAAAACCCTAAAACCATAAACCCTAAACCCTAAACCCCAAATACCAAGCCCTAAA